>OY253752.1:22958789-23011704 GCA_958009045.1 Oxytorus armatus
CATCAGAGCTCTACCTCCCGAGCGTGTCTACGTCCTGGGCAGATTTTTCTCCGCTCTTCTGTAATCCTTTTCATTTACCCTTTTATCCTTATTGTTTCTACGATCTTTGATTTTCTCCTGCCCACTCAAGACCCTCTTCCTTATCCATCTAATCCGCTAGTTGATGACATTCGATCCCTCCGAGTCCACTTCCCTTTCTTATCCCGATGATCATTCATTTTTATGTTTACATCTCGTTTGTTACTGCCCAAATTTCACCTCTTAAAGGTCAACGTTATGATGATATTCGTCGCTTCTAGATATCGACAATGGTAAATAACGTTGGAGAATTCCCGTTCAATTGATAAAAACACTTGGTTGACAGTTGACGATAACAGCAGGGCCTGCCGTCTAGATTGGTCGGGTTGCTGTCTAGATTGGTCGGGTGTAATATACATGGAATTGCGGTAATAAAATGCCACGTCGCGCGAGCGCAACAAATGAAGAAAATAAATATATTCCTCATCAGGCATATAACTTTTATGTATATAGCCGTTTACGTGCATTAACATTCAACATATGTCTATAAGGTTGTGTTTGAATGTTAACGCTTGTTTGACATCGTCTAGACACCCACTCGGTAGAGTCCTTTTTGGTAACAGCTGTTTGCTATTAGGGTCATCTAATACCAACCAACTCACGATCGTACTTCCTTCTTTTATTTCCTTCTCCTCCATCCCCGCCCCCAAATCACTTTATCTTCTAATTACATTTTGTTCCCCCGGTAGTAGAATAAGCAATTACCGGATCTTGTTCTCGTAATTGGAAGATATCAAAAAAACATAAAACTTTAATTATAACGCTCAACGTGGAACGAGAGTTTGCCCCTGCTAAACATTAATTAAAGGAGTTACAAAGTTTTTTCTCATCACAAAGTGTTCGAGAGTGTCTTTAGGCATTTTTTTTTTCTTTTTATTTCATATTCTTCTTCGCAAAAAGGCTCGAAATAACTAAATTGATACGAAGACATAGAAATGACGTTAGCGAGTAATAATTGTTGAGCAGAATAGAAATATGAAAATATTTACAAATGATATTCAGTCAGATCTTCCTCGATCTTTCTGATCGTTTGTACAAGCCTTCTCTACGAGCATGTTGATCAATTTTGCCATCCGGATAGAGGGAGCTTTCTCAATTTTCCTTTCAAATTTCATTTGTCTTCAGAACGTAAAACCGTCGAGCATTTTCATTTCATTTTCAACAATGTAATTAGTACATTTTTTCTTTTAAATTATTCACGTGGTATTGCAACGGCGATCCGTAGACTTGGAAGTAAATTGGCTGAAAAATACTACAAGTTTTCTGGAAAATAATATAGTTGTTTGAGAAAAAAGCGCTACCAAAGATCAATGACAAAAGAGGAGAATTGAAAATCAACAGACTATTGGCAAAGTCGCGAAACGTGGCACGCCTATTCTCGAGCAATCGATTTTCCGGCACGCGTGACCACCATAACAACCTGCTGCACGTTAACCAGCGGTAGAGAGAAATTTTGAATCGCACGAGGAGCCTTTTTGTACATCCCGCCAAGCTACGATACCGCGATAAGACCTTTTCAACGGACAAACACATTAAACACTTTTCTTTAGTTTTCGATACTTTTTTTATATACAGCATGAATGTATAAAAGATTATCCGAAACAAAAGAAAGTTTAATGCTTATCTATAATGAAAACTGGTAATTTTTAAACTCTTTACGACATTGCATTGTATCACGTCTGGCGTTTATCGCGATAAAACTTGGAAATATAAACTGACGTTTAACGCGAGAGATCACCGAAAATAGAAATTCCAAAATAATCAATTAAATGGAACAGGTAAACTTGGAGATTAACAAATGTATAATTATAGACGAGTTTAGTGAACCAAAACTGTACTCTGAACAATCTTCGAAAAACTTTTAATAAGTATGAACTATACAAAAAGCAAGTGCGGAAGTGTTTTGTTCCTTTTGTTTTTTTCGAAGATCCAACGAAATGTTTTTTTTTTTTAGACAGGATTTTAAATTGCAATATACCATATTATTTTATTTCAATTTTGTTTAATTACCTGCTGATATTCCGTTTTTTTTTTAGTATTAAATGTAGAAACGTGGTATCCAGCACCACAAGTCGTAAACGAATGAGATGTATTTTTTTTTTTTTCAATTAGCAAGTACGCGCGCTCAGGAAATCAACTCATGGACGATTGGAAATATGGGGGATGGTCTGGTGAGCGATATAGAAGTTATATCCGCTCGTGGATAAAAGAGCAATTCGTGCGGATTAATAAAAGAAAAAGGGAAACCGCAACGATATGGAATCGTAATAATACGATACGCTCTCGATGATACGCGATCGTGTACTGGGGCGCGTCGGTAAAAAGTGGTGGCTCCTTTCACGCGAATTTGTCGCTCCCCCTCGGCGATGGCGCACGCGCAACTTCCCATCCTGAGCCGCAGATTGATGGTCAAAGATAAAGAAAAAACAAAAGAGTCATCTTTTGCGTGCTGATCTGTGCCGCGCCTGTTGCGAAGATCATCTTTCGATCATCATTATCAGATAGGACGAAATTTATATCGACAAAATGTTGCCCTTGCGATAAGTTATAGACGTCCTCAGTCATAAATTACTGGGTCCTTTGGATAGAGTGCTTCGAGACATCCCTTAAGATATTTTTCGGGTGAGTCAAAATACTCGTTCAAAGGACACGGTAAATTATGAGTTCTTTCGCCTTCTTCTGCCGACGGGCTATTGCACAATTAAAGGGGGAATTCTATGAATTTTTTAAATCGCCCGATCTTATCCACGTTATATCTACCGTTCGGTTACTTGCTTTCTAGCACGAAAAAAGTGAGAAAAAGCAATAGCTACAAATTGTTTTAACCGATCGTATGACTCAGACACGTAAAATTGTATTAAAACAAACAAAAAAACGGGTTTTATGTCTAATTTTACTAGTACCGAATGAATCGTCGAGGACAGATATATTTCTAATTGGAGAAATTAATTACGAATACGATTCTGATGGTCGAATTGAGAAATGTAAAAAAAAAAAAAAATAGCTGTTCACATACACACACGTCGAACTCGAAATGTTGGCGAGAACAAAACGTGCGTCAAACTTGATGGGAACAAGCTTGAAATTGCTAAGAATCCACAAATGTTAAATTAGTGTTTATTTCACGTGCTTTGATATCCTTGGACTCTAGGCGGAGATTCAATGAGAATGAATTTCTTTTTTCGCGAATTCTGAACGTACCTCTGAATAAAAATTCTTTTGAAAAATGCAGTTATCTCTCTCGTATCCGTGTTCCGTGTTGATTTACATTGCTTGCCCGTTCGAACGATTAATCGTCGTCTTTATCGCGGTTCTCCGACTCCTCTTCCGAATTTTCACCGCTACCGATAAATTCCTCCGCACAAGTTACAAACGATGGAATCTTACGAGCACAAAGTTTCGGAAGATCGAACGAAAATCTCTCGTTGTTGTCGCTTTCTTCGATTTTCGAGGATGGAAGCGGTGGGGGTGGTGGTGGCAACGAAACTTGTATCGGTGGAGCCACGCGCTGACTCGAAATATCTTCAAATTTTCGCGATCGCGGTAAAGGCACGGGTCCTCGAGATCCTTTCTTCTTTCGAGATTCCTTTGCCATCGTAACGGGTCCCGGCAAAGGCGGAGGACACGGTATAATTTGTTCTTCAAAATTCATTTTTGAAGCAACTTTGTTCACGATATTTTCTTCGAAATTTGGACACTCGCTCGTTCTTCGATATTTACGCGTCAACGCTATCGCTTCTCGTTCCGACATTGACTTGTACTTGTCGACGAGTACTTCCTTCAATTCGCTCATAAAATTTTTCGCCAATAATTTGTCGAGCTTGGCACTCTCGATTGTCGCCTCGTCATTTTCTTCGTACAACGGTTTCAAATATTCTTCCGTTATATATTCCTCGAACACCTCGTCAATTATTTGCGGCTCCGAGTCCCTAAGAATCGTTCGGTCATCTTCAACTTCCGTCACAGAATCGTCAATTTCGGAAATTGGATTTCTCGCAGCGCCGCGAGATCGTTGCAAAATGGCCAACAACAAATTGTTGAATTCAGCAAAATTTCTTGACTTATCGATTTGCCCGTAAATCATTTGAGTTCTCGCGGCAAGGTCGGCGATAAAAGTAGTTTCGGTTGTTTCGTCGTCTTGGCGTTTGTCCATTTCATCGAGAATCGATACAATCTCGTCGTAAGTTGTTTGTAATTTACGCGATAGTAGATCCAAGTTTAGATACAAATCTCGCCACTTTGTGGCCGATCTGACGCTGCGAAATAATTTCAGGAACTAAAGAAAAATGTATCGTGATATTTGGATGAAAGGATGTTTGTTGTTGTTTTGCTTACCGAAACTTTCGCTCGATCGTTCTTCTTTTGCAACTCTCGTACTCCCGAATAATTTGCACTAACTGATTCTTGTCGTTCGTCAACAAACGGCCAAGATGAACGATTATTCGTGTTAACAGCGAATGAGAAATTCGTTCGTTGTCTGTCCAGGTATCAGGATTATAAGCAATGGCCAAAAGTTGCATAGTATCTGATTGCACGAGTACGTAGACGTAGTATAAATGCTTCGTGGAGAAAAAACTCCTTGTACTCGTATAAATCGATAATTATAAAAACAAAAGTATCGGAATCGAAGAAAAAAATAAAGATGGACATTCCGATACTCACTCTGACTTTCTCGTACGTTATTTCGCCCTCGATCGCGAATTCATCATTCTCGAAATGCGTCAATGTAACGTTTTGTAAAGCATTTTTCGGTAATAACCTGACGATCATTGAAGAAGCTTGATAATGCGTACGTGAAACGTTTTCCATACTCCTGAGAAGAGTTTCTGTTAAGGGTGACAGGTACTTGAGACGATCAACTTCCAATTTACTGTTAAAAAAAAAAAACAAAAGATCAGTTCACAATTCTCATTTTCATACTTTTTTGGATATCGACTATGAGAAACCGAAAGGATTTGTGTAATTCAATTTCGGCCCACTGAAACATTTCGCTTATTTACCTAAATTTTGTTTGAATTTTTTTCTCATCTATCCTGAGTTTGTAGACGTTTCTCAAAACTCCAAGGCTCTTTTTGTACAAATGATACAATTCATTTTGCACTCCCACCAAATTTCTCAAGGCTCTAACGGCCTGAAATTCTTCGTACTTGTGACACCCACTGAAGGCAGCTATGGATGTTGCAAGAAACATGATCAAAGTCTTTTTCCTCTCGTACATTAAGTAACCAATTCCTAACATAGCGCTAGATATCACAAGACTGTAACATTCTGTACATTTTCTGGAAATCATAGTAAAAATTCATAAAAACAGAGTTACCAAGCGCCAATGAATTAAAAAAGTGACAGTGCACTTACTGCCAAAAAGATTGCGGATGCTTTTCCACAAATGTTTGAACAATCGCAGCATGATCGTCCAAGAGACTCTCAAGTCTAAGAATCGTTGCGAATTGCTTCGACGATGGGTAACAGGCTTTTGGAGAATGATCGAAGATACATCTCAAAGGATTCCACATTTTGAAAAAATTGTAAATCTCGAACCTCGTGTACTTGCTCGAGGATGGTTCCTTCGAAAAATTGTTTTTATTTGTAGATTCGAAATCGGTATAGCCCATACTGACGAGTGCTCGATGTAATTCGCTACCCTAATTAGTATTAATTGTTACAAATCACATAACATTTTAATAGCAAAAAAAAAACCATATTCAATTGTCAAACATGCCTCGATAATCACGTCCTCCTCTTCTTCGAAATCGTCCATTTTCCGAAGATTATTTACAAACTGTTATGACTATGAATTATTCTCATTGTTTAAAATTGTAGGCCATAAACAATAAAAGCTATTGCCCTTTTTTTTTAGCCGACATAACCGCATTTCCGGTGGCATTCGATAAATCGATTATGAATCGATTGTCGCTCATTTTGGAATAATTCGAAGCGGAAATGATCTTTTAATGAAGAAATAAATGAAATTGTAAGTATTAACGCTAGTATTTTGGTCCTGAATTAAAAATCATCTCGTGAATCATTTTCCGTTACTCGTTGTTTTTGCTGAAAAACGCCGCAATAAAGAAATTGGTTTATACAATTTCGAGGGCATATATCCATGAGGTAATGAGAGTTTGCTAAAACACTTTTCTCCATTTCCCTTTAGGGCCGATTGTTCCACATCTCTCGGTAAGTTTAGGCATAAGATTTGTATTGTGCGTATGTATTCTCCGCTCTTATTTTTCCTTGCTGAGATAAAAGTTAAAGGTAAACTCGGCTAACTTCACATAGTAACGATCGAGCAATACGTGGTAGATTGCGCGTGATTGCCTCTCAGCAAGTAGCGTACGCACACCTCTCGCACAATACAATACATAGTACTCGGCCGATTGAGTTTAAGTACGACGAGAGTGGACGAAAGCCACACTGAGCCGCCACGAACGATACGAGGGACACGGTGACACACGGAAGAATTTTTTGTCATGTGGACATTTACGTTAAAAGTTAGATAAGGCGAATTATTCAGCATGTGTTGTTCCTTGGAAATTTACCGAATTTGATTTGAGGAGAAAGGGGAGGAAAGAACGATACGTGGAGTAGACAACGCAGTCACAGTGCATCTCGTACAACGTACTTGGTTACACGAAATAACGAATTGTGTTGAACTTAATTTTTTTTCTTCTTTTTTTTTCCAATTTTTTGTCGTTTCCTTCACGCAAATACTAACGTTAACCGTTAAACAAATGGCATATCGACCGTTACGGCAGGAATACCTGCAGATGCCCGTCGTAACACGGGCTTACACTACCGCCTGTGTCATCACAACCATTGCTGTGGTTTGTATACATTGACTGATAAGGGGAAAAAAAAACGAATTTCTTCATGATCAATCAGTTATTGGAAGTAAAAAAAAAAATTGCCTCGAATCTCCGCAATGATCGGAGGTTTTTTTATATTCAATTAAGAATTTACATTGTTCTTCTTATCTCTTTCAGCAATTGGAACTTGTCTCGGCGTTTCAGCTCTACTTCAATCCTATTTTGATAATAAAACAGTACCAGGTGAGAATTTTCTTTCAACGTTTCATCTCTGATAGTTCATTCTAATGTTATTTCAAAGCGGATCGTGTTAATTCGTTGATTGTTATTTCAGGTATGGCGACTCGTCACTACATTTCTCTTCTTCGGAACGGTAGGCTTCAATTTCTTCTTCAACATGATATTCACATACAGATACTGTAGGATGTTGGAGGAAGGTCCTTTTCGCGGTAAAACAGCCGACTTTGTCATGATGTTCATATTCGGAGGCGTCTGCATGATTGTATCCTTTTGCCGAGTTAATTATTAATTAGTTGACCTAACCGCCGTTGAGGTCAAAATAAAATATTAGAAAATTGCAATGTTGTTCAAGTTAAGGCAGGTTAAAATGAAAATTTGACTGGACTATGAGCGTAGTCTGTCATTTAAAATGCTAATGTAATAAATAATTCTTTTTTAAATGCCTGATCGTCGAAGCGCGACGTGTGCAAACGGAGACAATTTTTCCTTCACCATAATCTTAAGATTTTTGCATTCTTTGTAAACCTGTTATTCTTGGGACATGCGTTTACCCTCATGCTCGTTTACGTGTGGTCAAGGCGTACTCCATTCGTGAGAATGAATTTTTTCGGTCTTCTCAACTTCCACGTGAGTTTTTGCCCACGGAGTCGTTGAATGTTGTAGAAATTTTCTAACAAAATAGAAAATATTCACTAGCGTTATTCTCTATACAGGCTCCTCTGTTACCCTGGGTTCTTCTTGGCTTTTCCGTTCTTCTCGGCAACGCGATATGGGTTGACCTGATAGGAATGGCCGTCGGACACATGTATTACTTCGCCGAAGATGTGTTTCCGCATCAGAGAGGAGGTTTCCGAATTCTTAGGACTCCGCAAATCCTGTAAGCTCTTTTTCTCTGTCTCGCAACGAACGTCGCTGCAAATGATTTACAAAGTTTTTCGCTCCGTTTTCTTTTTCTCATTATGCTTAATGATTTTGATTTGTTTTCAGTAAAACGTTATTCGACGAGCATCCGGAAGACACGGATTACACTCCTCTGCCCGAAGATAGGCCAGGACGTTTCGTGTTCGGTCAAGGTGCTGATTTGCAGTGAAAGTATAGGAATAAAAAAAATCGATAAACTTTGTTCACATTAAGATTTCGTCGAGAAAAAAAAAACGGAAAATCGGACGATTCGCTTGAAACACGAGTGAGTCACAGAGGGAGAGAGAGAGAGCAGAGCTCCTCAACATAAATATTCTTTCGTACAACATGCATTTATCAAATGCTTTTATCATCTTTTTTTCGGTTTTTTCTGCTCCGTGACGCGGATCCACGTGTCGTAAGGTATCCAAAGAATATTAAGCGATCTATAAACGTATTTATTTCTAATTCTCAATCGGTCGATTGTCTCGTCAGCCGCATGGAATACTTTGTGTACAGCCAAATGCGAGAATTCATTTTTCTTTTTTAATCTAGCGATCCAACGTTTCTTTTTCATCTGCAGACCTGTTTGTGTACGTCTTGTGATAAAATATGCAATGGACGATGTGAAGAACGAGAGCGAGCGATTGTATACGCGAACTAACAGCAATTTTGTATGTACCGTGTCAGTGTTGCTCGCGGATTTTAAACCTCGACGAGTATGAACACGAGAAGTCAGAAATAAATGGGATAAATCCCGTGAGGGATGGGGACGGAGCGAGATGAACGGGTAAAGCTCGAATGCCACTTACAACAACAAAAATTTGTCGCATTAATTTCAGAAAAAAACTTCAAAATTTGCTTCGCGATCGGTGGCTTCGCGGCGATATTTCCATTCTCGCTCGAAACTGTACAAATAATTACATTATGATTATTATTACTGTTAACTATTGTATGGTTTTGTTTTTCATTCGATATTACATATAGAAAAGCATAAAAAAAATTAAAAAAAAAATAAAGCACATACGGCGAGGACCGTTTGTCATTGCGAGACTGTACAAAGTAATCATAACACGGAATAAATTATGAAACAGAAGTACGAATGTTTGTGTCATTTTGTATAGGAGGAAAAAGAAAGATGTCTTACTAGATGTTTATGTTTTGCCACGAAACACGATTATTCGACTCTACGAATCGACGAGTCGACTTACAAAATTTGTTTATTGGGCTTTTTTTTTCTCGAGTCGTGGGTGTTTTGTTGTGCTTTGCGGGGATACAGTGATGCGTAACTACGTACATATATGCAATGAAACATGAACTATAATACAATGATAAAAGGAGGGGGGGGAAGGGGGGCTCTATTATACATTCAGCATCTTGTTCTTGTTTCTGGTTTGTCATTAATTATATTGCCACTGTTGCTAAAAGCACCGTAATGTCATCCGGTTTACCCCCTGAAAAAAAAAATGTCAACAGTTCAATGCGTTTCTCAATGAAACGAATGAATTTTCAGAGTTCAATTATAATTTGGCGAATGATTAACAGAAACTACAAGAATATTTGTATTTCTGGAAAAAATTCATAATCGAAATTTGTGAGAGAAAAAAAAAAAGAAAAAAAAATCCAATCCTTTCCGGTTTTACGAGAATAACTCTTTCGATCGCTCACCTATGGCATCTATACCGTTTTGCCTGGCGCTCTGGGCGAACGGTGACATAAAAGATGCGTCGAAAGCGAGACTCCTCGCCATCCACGCTATTGAATTAGCTACTCCCTGTATCTTCGTGGGATCACGTTCACCCTCGATTTTTTGCATTTCCGTGACTAGCAATTGGTCAGGCACATTATCGAATACACCGTCAGTCGCGAGGAGTATGACGTCACCATCCTCGACACCGAAACTCGATGTGTCCGCCGATTCTGGACTGCACAAACGTATCAAAGATGTTTTAGCGTGGTGTACAGTCGTTTTAGAAAATGTCGATTTCATCAGAATTTTATTACGTGGCAATGAAAAAATTAATTTGTTCTAATAAAATTTATACGTGAACTGTCCTCTATGCACTTGTGACTTTCTGACAGAAGGGGAAAAAAGGAAATATTATTTAAAAAAAAACAAAAAATTATAGGCCAACGTGTGCTTAGAAGATGAGATGTTTTTTTTTTTTAAATACCTATCGCTAAGTACCAAGCCAGAATGGCCTGGAGGTGGTAACGACAATTGAAAAGGTGTATTAAAGTAGTGTTGTTGTTCGGATGAACGATGCACCACTGCGCCCTTTCTCACGACGACAAAACCGCTGTCACCAATGTTTGCCGCGTATATGCTGCTCGTTTCTTTATTCAAAATGATAACGCACGCTGTACTGCTACCTGCAAACAAAAAAAAAGAATCGTTATAATTCAAATGCAATAAATCCCTGTTGCATAAGACTGCGCGAAATTATTAATTTCATATTTTTTTTTTTTCTTTTAGAATTTCAATCGTACCTAAAATCGGTTGCTTATTTTCTAATAATTCGTAGTAACTTCGTGCCAAGAGGCCAGCCGGTTCGGAGGGTGCGAACCTGCCCATCGAGACTAGTCGTTCGCAAGTTCTCATTAAAAAACTGGAAAACTCGCCAGGATCGATGCCGTAATGTCGCCAACCGCCTACACCATCCGCGACACCTGCAAAAAAAAAAAATCATGAAATAATTAATTAAACAATTTCTACATTCTTTAACTCTCACAATGAAAATAGTCATCTATTAATGGACAATGTTGCTGAATATATGTTATTGACTCGTGACGTTGTGTGGGTGTCAAACGTAACAAGTCCGCAATTTAACGAGAGTGAAATTCTAAAAATAAAACTTCTATACGTTTATCGACGAGATCCCGTGTTTGTTTTGGCAATTTGCCTTTATTTACACAATTTCTTGACGAACGTTGTTATGTCACATGCTTCTTGGAATAATTTATAATGATGTGTTTTCGCTATTCAAGCTCAGAGCTCATGCGATTCTCTAGCTTCGTATGCACTTTCACTGTTGTATACAAAACACGTTATTGAGAATGAAAAAGCAAATTAATGATAGACATTTTTGTATTGAAATATGTAGTGAATTTATTTCACCATAAATTTCCGGTCTCGCATTTCTTTTTTCATCAGTATCATACTTTTTTGTTGTACTGTAGAATTGTCTATCAGGAATAATTGAATGTCATTATTGACATTGTAAATTCAACGAATTTATAGATTCCATAGTCTTTAATTATTGTGCCGCGGCGGGCCAAAGTTTATCTGCTCACGGATAAAAAATATAACAGATCGTTTTGAGAAAATAAATATAACCGTTGTTGTTTACTGGCAAGTTTATCTTTTATGAAAAGAAACCGTTCGTCGACTTGTTACAGACTAGATACAGCTATAGACGTTCACTAGTCATGCTTTTAACGCTATAATTTTGCTAAATATCATTATTATTGGATTAATGTCGATAATATATTAATGAGCAACCACATACATCAACGAATATATAATGGATTATTCTAATAACTGCGATGAGAACAAAAACAAAGTTGCAACTTTTGGAAACGATAATAATAATCATATAATTGTAAAATGAAGTTTGATTTATTGAAGAGAGCTTACAAGAGCTTCGAAGTAACGAGAAAAATTGTGTGCAAAAAGGCATGGACACTTAAATAAATTTTAAAATTTTACAAATAAGTTTATAACTCTGGATAAAAGTTTGGCACCGCTCCCAACGTGACTATTCACTTTTGTTCGAACTATCTATTTTTAAATCGAATTCATTTCCATCGTTCGCAAATAAAACCGAAAACGTAAAAAAGGTGCGAATGGAGGGATAAAAAATTTGACGATTGTGGAATAGAGTATCGGTGAGAATTTAATTAGATACTTAATTTTTTAAATCTACTACTTAAGCATGGTACGAAGTGAAGTTCTTGAACGAACAATGTCTATCTACGTTTTTAAAATATATAATTAACAAGAATTTTTTTAACTTTGCGATAAGTTTTTAACGTGATTAATATTCTACTCGATATCGTCGATACGTTTTTTTCTACAAAATGTTATCTCGATGTTACGTACTAGAATTTGCAATGATTTTAACAATTGTATGCGATTATACGTGGAAATCATTGAAAAACTAAAAAATAACTTGCGCATCAATTGTGGTATCAATAGAACGACTTGCTTTTTGTCAACTGAAAAAAACTACTCCGATTTGTTTTCAACTCTCGTTGCAAAGTTTCCAATTGTGCATGAAGCGTGATATAGGGTACGAAGTGCAATAAATGTTCGAGCACTCGTTTCGCTAGTGCAATTGAGGAAGGAGAGCGGGGCGAGGGGGAATGAGCAAAATGAACAAATGAGAAAACGGTACAAAGATCCAAGTCGCTTTATAGGATCAACTATAATCAGCTGTTCTCTGAACTAACCAACATATCTGCGTATAACGGAAGGAGATGTTATCATTTAAAAAAATGGAAATAAATGAAAAAAAAAAAACGAAAATTTTATCAAAAAATCACATGGAGAAAAATGAGAAAATGATGAATTAACAATGAATAACTTGCCGATAACTTCGACGGCCTTAAATTTCGCTGTGAACCAAGCGTCATCGCCAAATTGTCCCTTGCGTATTTTGCCGCGTTTGAAATCCTTAGGGAAACCACAAACAGCTGATACGAACGACGCGTCGTAATGTTTGCTCGTTTCCGTATCGGTGCACGATGCATTACACGATCGGCTTTGCGACGATGACAAACCGTTCCATAACGCTCGTGACAGAAGTCTGCCTGTCCAATAAATTGATTGCATCGTCCGCCGAGGATGCAAAGAACACTCAAAATTTCCTCAAACCCATCATTATCAGTGTGTACCTTTCTTCTCTGTCCTTCTTTCTCTCTTATCGCGCAACTGTGTCGCAAGGTCAAAAAAAAAACGTGCTTTTCGTTCCAACGATTTCACGTGATAATTTTCTTGATTTTTGTTTATCGTCGAACTGCGCCACGATTCTTCGTTCACGCTATTTCGTCAGCATTGGTCAGCCCACGAAAATCGTCGTTGGCGATACACATGCGCACCCCGTTCGACCCTCAACGACGACACGACTATTAACAAACGCGATGATCCAATGCGATCTCACCAGATCTTACGCCGAGGAAAACTGAGGCACTAATGGGGTACTGATTTATCTAAGATCACGCCGTAAAAATGTTCTCTTTTATAATAATAATAATAGTGTTTTTATCACGGTTTGTATACAGGCTGGAAACTCCCTCTAATTTCAGTAGCGAGAGGCGGCCCGTTAACGAAGCTGTTTTTAATTTCTATAGCAGCCACTAAAGGCGTTGCGATCGGATAATGCCGATAGACATAACCTGAAAACTCCTCGATTGTTCTCGCGGTTGTCTGCCTCTGTCCCACTGACGGACACCGCGTTACACATATTTATTTTATGTAATTATAAGTTATTAATCCCGTCATCTTTAATGAATATACTGAATAAATATGCTCTTAATTTGAATCGGGTTTTAAACATTCTAACTGTTAACCGAGCATGATAAATATAAACTATTTGTAAATATCTGTCATGAATATATATTAGGCGAAATAGTTGTCTACCTCTTGATGGATCGATCTCCGTTAGACTTTCTTTTGAATCCTATAAAATAAACAAAAGTTTTCATTTACAAAAAAAGAAATACATAGATTATATTTTTTTCATTATATATTTGTGAAAATTCCAGGTACTCAAATAAAGATAAAAGTTGAAGAATTTATTTTCATTCGTACTTACATGATTTTGAAAACTGGAACACTTTTCCAAAACCCAGAAAATAAAGTGTAAGAAAATGTAAAGAGCTGATTTTTACTTATCTTAATCTACTATTTTTTGGCATGTTACTAAGTACTGTCCATTTCGGAATATTGACAAGACTTAAATAAAGATGAAAATTCAAGTATTTATTTTTATTCATACTTCCTTGATTTTGAAAACTCGAACACTTGCAAAAACTTAACATAAGATTTATTCAGTAGCTAATTTCGACAATTTTTTCTTAACAACAAATTTCTTTTTGAGTTTAAAATTTTGCCGGTGCACATATTGCCTCATTTTTAATCTTACATAGTAAATTATGGCGTCTGATAAGATTTCAGATCCATGCTCTTTACAGGGATAAGCGAAGGTGTATGAGTTAAATACTTCATCTAGAATTATATCGAAGACATCAATACGAGATGAATATTTTGTAAATGATACTTCGATATGACGGATCGGATGAAAGAAATGAGGATTTGCGTGAAGCAGGCCACCGCGTGATTTCATTTGCACCGGTTGCGACTCCGAAGATCCGCAGCTGGTTTTCAAACTCACAGCTTCTTGACACACCGGACAGGATTGATATTTTTGACGGAACTTCAGGGATATCTGAAATATCAATAGAAGAAATTTATGTACGTTTAAATTACTTTTATTTCATCTCTTTTATATACTAACAATGCAGAAGATACATTCTGTTAAGGAAACTTACCAAGGCGAGTACTGATTCCTTGAATTGACGATTTCGTGAGTCTGAAGGACGGAACAGTGCTTGGAGAATTTCTTTCAGAATTCGAAACTTGTTTCGCATATTCATGCTCTGACACACAATTTTCCTTTTCTACTCAGATGTCATCGAATCTTGTTCGCACAGCAAACTCTGAGTCGCATTGTTTTGTATGGGACCTTACATATTGAAAATATACGATATGAGCAATTATCTTCTCAAACTGTGTTTAAAATCCTTTCATTAAACTTACCCGTGCCATTCTTTGGCCATTTGCGTCGAGCTTGAGGCGAACAATGTCTTCATTGTTAAAATATCACAAACACGATTCGTGTGTTGTAATTTTATAATGCCTGGAATAGATTGTTCCCACTTTTTCCACATATCAATGTTCTTAGGCACTCGGAATGTACAACATTTTTTGTTTATTTTGCTACCGGTTTTACAATGTGGTACCGCACACCGATTTGTCATTCTTAATATAATAATCGCTAAAAGACTGTGCTCACAAGGCCGTGCTGTGATCTACACCGAATAAACATAATATTCAGGTATAGCAGTATCGAAGGGTTTTCAGGTTATGTCTATCAGCATTATCTGATCACAACGCCTCTAGTGACTGCTACGGAAATTAAAAACAGCTTCGTTAATAGGCCCATTCTCGGCAGAGGAGTTTGCAGACCTGTATACAAGACCGTGGTTTTTATAAGCCAGGAACACTGTCATTGAACAAAGAATGGAGACTTTGCGAATGATCTTTTATCGAGATATCACCTGCCGGATTAATTTCGAGACTACTTTTCTGTCAAAGAAAAAAAAACGAAACAGTCACGCTGAGAAACTCGATCGGTAAGGAAAAACAGGGATACATGGGTCATTTCCGGTTCAAACGGAAATAGATTCGCGCGCTCATGACGCGGTCGTTTCGGGTACTTCCGGCGATCTGAAGTAGTCCATAATGTTGGAGAATCGATAAAACCGGAGGGTATACCACCTGCGGTATGGAAGCCAGTCACAAACAGCTTATTTTTCTCTTCGGAATAATCAATTGCCGCAAACTTTTGCGACCTCCAGAAAATAACTTCTGGTTAGTCATGTGAGTGTTGCAACAAATTTTAATACATCGTCGGGCTTTCGCGAACTTTTGTCAACGTGCTCAATCTCTTTCGCGTCAACATCACCCGTGAATAACCAATCTTTTGCTACGTAATCGTGTTTGTTGTTTTTGTTGACGGTTCAACCCGATCCCTCGATTTAACCTCTATCTCGTTGTGACGAATTTTCAAGTAATTTTTTCTCTTTCTTTTTTTCTCGCGATTCACGAACATTACTACTGTCGCTTTGTTCGTGCAGCTTTGGTCAATATTTCAGTCGAATTTTAATTCATTCATCGATAGAATTTTGTATGTTCATTGATCGACTGATTATCCACGAATACTTTTTATTTTATTATTATGATTATCAGTTATAGATGATCAATGTTGGACGGATGGTATTGTCGGTCCATTGCAAACAACAATGCGGACGTGGAGGATGATGACGAGGACAGTCCCGAGGAGGAAGTACCAAATTACAAGGATCAGTACAGAAATCTTAAGCGCAAATTAAAATTTCTCATATACGAGAACGAGTGCTTTCAAGAGGCTCTGCGCTCGACGCAGAGAAAACTTCTCAAAGTCAACAGGGACAAAAGTTTTCTCTTGGACAGACTGTTGCAGTATGAAAAGGTCGACGCGTCTTTTAGCGAAAGCGACGAAACGGAATCGTCAGACGATGAAATGGTCAGAATGGACACTTCGAAGAGGTACTTTCAGTGAAATTTTCATTTTTACCAATCTTTGTTTTTTATTTGTGTAATATAATTAATTACGACACATTATTATTTGATTATTGAAAAGCTTTAGCTGTATAGTCAAGTGGAATGATTAAAAATTGTTTGGATAAATTTTTAACGGCGGGGTAGGGTTTTCAAGGCAAAAAAAAAAGCATATTTTTATGATTTTTTTGCGGCGACATAAGTAATATAATTTTATTAAATAGAATTACATATTATTGTACAACTATTGAAGTATCTCAGAAAAAATTCTCAATGAAAAATATTGATAAATAAGTTGGTGACGTTGAATCTCCAGAGGCGCCTTGAAAAAAAGTGGTTTTGCGGTGAACATTATAACTCGTTACCTGATCATCCGAAACAAAAAAATTGATATGCATTTTACAGGTGATGTATTTCTCGAGGTAATCAGGAAGAGTTTTTTTTTTTTTTTCTATTTTTTGCAGCATTTGGAAGTGAAAAACGCAATTTTAGCTCAAAAAATCGCGCTTAATTTGTTATTAAAAAATTGAAAAAAAAAAAAAAAAAACTCCTGATTACCTGTTGATTTATATGAAGAAGTAATGTTTAAATTTTCAAAAGGATCGGTTCAGTAGATTTTGAGTTCTAATGTTCACAAACTTCAAAAATGACGTTTTCGGGAAAATCGATTTAAAGTTTTTTATACGTGATATACAGGTATCACGGCCGGTCGTTTGAAACGCTGTAACTCCGTTAGTTTTACTCCGATTGACTTAAAATTTATACACAATATTCTCGACATATTGTTCATTCAGAAAAAAAAAATATTAAAAGAATGCAAAAAAAATAATTTAAAAACCCTACCCCCCCTTAATGGTGAATTGGTAGAATTAGTAATGTGCCTGGGTTGAAGAGACGCTATGTAATATAGGAAAATAAATATATCGATAAATTCACAGAAAAATTACGTATTGTATGTCACTTACCCACAGGCCATATTTACGCGAATTTTTTTTTTTTTAACGCATTGATAGAATTGACCCGATGTTGATGACCGATGGCTTTCCATTCATTTGTTTAAACATAGATGACCAAACAAATTTTATTGTAATTAATCCAAATGAAACGAATTTTCCGTAATTTGTCGTTTGTTTACAGAAAAAAACCGGAAATTAGCGTGAACAATCACACGCCGCATCATCAGGTGGTGGTGACCGCGCCAGCGCCGACGGCATCGATAAAGCCGCTTAATACGAGTAAAAAGAAAAAGCCAACGCCAAAAATACCAAAGGCCCAAAATCCACCATCGGTAAATTCAGACTTCGTTCTAAAGAGCAAAAGTTTTTTTTTCGGCATTTTCGTGAAATAATTTCGTTCATTCGAATTATCGTGTACCAGGTTCAATCGTCGAATAATATGGTATCGATGTCTCTTGTGTCGGACGGTCACATGACGCCCGAAGAGGTGGAACGACATTTGGAGTCGCGACAGACGTACCTGGAACTCGTGCCGGAAAAGGCACCGCCCACTGTTCCCACAGAGATGTTCAGCAATGATCCATCGTTGGACAGGTAACCTTACAGCAATATTACAAATCAACTGCGCAAATGTACAGAATTCATGAAACAAAATATGTATGTTATATTCGCAAAATTGCCATTGTGAATTGTTACATTAAGTATTGTTTTTTTTTTTTTTTAAATAATTTTCAGTGAGTCGAACGAGATTGGTGAACTCGAAACATCACCGAGCAACATGGGCGAGGATTGCCTGAGTGTCGACATGATGCACGAATGAATTGAGGAACATGATCCGAAACCGATCAATTTTTCCTCATAGTTTAAACAGTTAATGAATTATTATACGGTAATATTGCACATAACGCGTTACGATAACCCCCCTCCCTCTTCTCCCCTCATATTGACAATTGGTGTATCCCTTAGTAATCTAATCGTGCTCCATTGATAATATAATAGCCATTTTTATATGCATCATCACGTCATTCTCTTTCGTCATTTCTTTTCCACGTTAAATCGTCCATCCAATCGACACAAAGTGATGTGATAGAACTAGTGAACCGAAATCTTGAAAATGACTACGAATTAAAATTGAAAAACAATAGCGCATCAACATGTTCTGTAGGTAGTAAATATATATATTTTGTCTCACTCATGTGAACTCAGTGTCCCTTTGGAAATGTATATAAACGATTTTTATCAAGCGATCTTTTTTTATTTACGTATCATCGAAAAAAATGTCAAACTGACAGATCCATCGTGGGTTCCATTTCTTTACGATGGATCTCTCCGTTGACATTTCTTTTCACGATAAATCGCGACGATATTTCATTAATAAACGTGATGATTCGTGAAAATGCATCGGTCCTGAGTACATTGAATCGTCTCGTTGAAAAAGTCGAGGCCGAGTCTGACTTATCATCGGGTATAGTGATCGGTGAGAAGTCAGGTTGTTCCGGTACGAGCGAGGAAAATGTCATGAGAAGTGGACAAGTGATAAAACGGAGCACCGAGAGCAGTTCATCGGAAATCACGTGTCGTATATGTTACGACACGAGTCCACGATTTCCCATAATATATCCATGCAGATGCAAGGTTTTCTTTAACCTTTGACTTTTTTCTTGACATAATTTTCTGCGAGCTAGCAAGAAAGATGTAGCTCGAAATTCTAATTTTACACAACCACGTAAAGTAATTAAATAATAATAACCAAAATCATCGGTATAAATGATTATATTGTAATTGGAAAATTCAATATTGTCCACCACCGATTATTGAATTTTGATTCAACACTCGAGCAACCCGAGATGCCACGAGTTACGAATATCGAAATTCTGATTTTTATAAAAGAACAAAAAAGTTTCACATCGCGTGCTTGCTGTAAATGACAATATGATAATGATTAAAATTCAAATATTCCTGTTTGACCATGAAGAAAAAACAACGATATATTTCACACTCGATTCCCTATAGAATAAAAGATCGAGACTTTTTTCTTTACAATATAATTAAAAATAAGTCTTATAGTACGATTGAAATTTGATTATAGCGTTCATTAATATTTACCGTATATTAACACTATAATAAACAATAAACAAAATGATTAATTACCCAAATGTTGGAATTAATTTATCAATACATTTTTAAATAATATCATATTACTTAATGATAAGATCGATTTATTTGTGAAAGAGAATTTGTGCTCTTTTAAATTTCATTATCTCTAAAAACTTCTTAGGCTTCATTAACGGCTCTCGATTTACGATGATAAATGCATTTTTTGTTCCCAGGGTACGATGGGTGCGATACATCTCATGTGTCTGGAACGTTGGCTCGAGGAGAGCAATCGTAACAATTGCGAGTTGTGCGGTCATGAGTTTGACGTAGAGCGTACGCTACGCCATCGGGCACTACGGTCTATCGTTATTTGGATCTGTTTAAGTCAGCGTCAGCATCAATTGTTCGTTCGAAGTTTACGGCTTGATTTACTACGTAGCGCGATTGTGACACCAATAACGATCGCTTGCTCGTACGTTTGCGTCGTGGCGGCGGATTTTTATTCAACGGAAAATTATGACAATTTTCCACCCGCAAAATGGACAACTTACTCGCTTCTAGCGATGATGACGCTTCTCATATTCTCGTATGTCGTATGGATGTACATGGCTATACAGTATCATCAGAAAGTATGGTATTACTGGTGGCAAAAGACCAGTATAGTGAGATTAAAGCTGCCAGCAGATAGAAGAACGACCGTAACGAGAGGCTCGAATTGTCAAAAATTCGACATCTCGCAAGTCTGAAGAGCCTTGGAGGAACAAACCTTTTGGCTCTTTCTTTTTTTGTTTTTGTTTGTTTTCACTTTTACAAATGAAAAGAATTTCTTCTAAGATGCTCTTCGCTTTATCGACATCTTGCCACGACTCAATTGCGACGTGTATATCTTTACTTTGCTACCGTCCGACACTTTTTTCACCCAGATCTGCAAAAAAAATCGAATAACAACGCGATTTTACATATGTATACGATAGTCATGTGGTTTTATTAAATTTTTTTTTGTAGTGAAAATAAGAGTGTTATTGCTACAAAGATATCTCACCACTTCGGTCCCAATCGCCGATATGTTTGCTGCGAATCGCGACAAATCTTTACCCTCTACGTAAACCGGTTGACCACGGTGGAACCTGAAACGAGTATCGCACATTTTGATACAAAAAAAAATCGAAGTTTTGTTTGTTTATTCAAATTCCCTTGTTTCTTATTAAAATAAAAATTATTTTTCTACACGTAGTTAGTAACGGAAGAGATTATTTTAACGCGTGCAAGCGAGTTTTGTTTCTATCCGACGGAAAGATTCGTAGATACGATAAGGAAAAAGAAAAAAAAATTGAAAGAAAGGAAGAAAAAATTGAGATAGATAGACGTACCATCTTCTTTCGTACAGAAGTTTGCCGTCTTCTATTCTAGTCTCGACTAAAGGAGTATCGGGAGTCGAAGGTATATGCTGAGTTGGGAGACTGACTGTATTGTAATGTGGCATTACTACTGTAAATAGAAAATCTCCGTTATTTTATCATTTTTCTTTTCGTTTCTCTTTTTCTTTATTATCATCTGCTTTTCTTTTTGCAAACAATATGTCAAATTTTTCGTCGGCGTACCTGGTTTTCTAACGGTCGTGATTACTTTACCACGGCTTATAGCTTTCAAGTCGCTCTCAATTTCCTTCTCGTCGAGCAAATAGTTTAATTGTGCTGGTGGTGGTTTTCTTCGTTTTTCCACTTTTTCCGGCACAGGATCGTTCGGTCGTCGACGCAATTTTCTCGTCATCACCGGTTTTACCTTAAAGATAACAACGAAAAAAGAAAATCATTCGATTGGGAACGCAAATTTTACGGAGACTCGCGGCATCAGGAAAATTCATTTTTGTCATTTACCTCCATAGAGTCACCCGTGAGTTCCATCGTGTGACGATCGGATTCAATCATTTTTCTCTTTTCCTCCATATCCGTCAGTAAATTCTCCTTCAGGTCTATCTTTTTCTCCTCGAATTCCTTAACAGCAGCTTTTTTCTCGAGAATGTAATCGCGCTCCACCCACTCGGTAAGATAATCACGATAAATGATATTTAGTCGCAGTCTGAAAGTTGTTAACGTAGCGGATTACGAATTAATATTATAGGTATGCAACAATTGTTACAGTTTCATTTCTTTTTCAACAATCACCTCTCTTTGTACTGAGTCTCGAGTCTTTTCAATTTTCTATTGTACTCTGGATGACTTCCATCTTTGAGCTGTTGCAATTGCTTCTTCAGGCTCCCCAGTTTGTCCTGATAAACTCTGAAAAAAAAAAGAACCAATTGTTAGCAAGAATAAAATTACAATGAATTTTAATGAGGTTTTATACTTATGTCATTGATTGTTAATTATTGATCCAATTAATTTCTGATTAATGCTGCAGTAGAATTTGTCTTAAAAGCACGCTATACCAAAATTTTTATGTTGTACATCAGTGGACAGATTTCTGCAAACTTGCGCCATATTTATGTTCAATTTAGGGGGGGGGGGGGGGTTTAAAATTATTTTTTTGCATTTTTTAAATTTTTTCTGAATGAACAATATGTCGAGAATATTGTGTATAAATTTTAAGTCAATCGGAGTAAAACTAACGGAGTTACAGCGTTTCAAACGACCGGCCGTGATACCTGTATATCACGTATAAAAAACTTTAAATCGATTTTCCCGAAAACGTCATTTTTGAAGTTTGTGAACATTAGAACTCAAAATCTACTGAACCGATCCTTTTGAAAATTTAAACATTACTTCTTCACATAAATCAACAGGTAATCAGGAGAAGTTTTTTTTTTTTTCGATTTTTTCAATTTTTTAATAACAAATTAAGCGCGATTTTTTTAGCTAAAATTGCGTTTTTCACTTCCAAGTGCTGCAAAAAATAGAAAAAAAAAATCCTGATTACCTCGAGAAATACTTTAAAATGCATATCAATTTTTTTGTTTCGGATGATTCGGTAACGAGTTATAATGTTCACCGCAAAACCACTTTTTTTCAAGGCGCCTCTGGAGATTCAACGTCAACGGCTTATTTATCAATATTTTTCATTGAAATTTTTTTCTGAGATACTTCAATAGTTGTACAATAATATGTAATTCTATTTAATAAAATTATATTACTCATGTCGCCGCAAAAAAATCATAAAAATATGCTTTTTTTTTCGCCTATAAAACCCTACCCCGCCGTTAACTATAAATATTTGATAATAATCAAGAAATGGATATTTTGCAATAATCAAGACAAATTTTGCTGCAGGCTTGCTCGAATACATTTTGTACAGCGTGTCAATGAATTTATCTTTAAATCTGATAGAATCAACATTTTTCTGCGATCTTGGGACTCGACTCACTGTTCCCTTATTTCTGTATATTCTTCGGACTTTCCCATATCCGTCTCACTCGCCTCCTCCGTATCTGCAAATATACAACGGGTACAATGTGCGGCTAGGCTTATGCAAGAATCTGCGATGCCAAAAATTCAATCATATCGCTGTTTTACCCTCGTCGCTGTCGTCCTGATCGTCGCCATCGCGTTCCTCGTCCAGATACTCCTCGTTGTCGTCATCAATTTCATAATCATCCTGGCCGTGTGCGGCTGAGAATGGTGAGCCTTGATACGACATATTTCTCGAGAATCAGCGAGTAAAGTAGATTTCTTGAGTCGTCGAAAACAAAATTTAACTCCTGACGAACGTAAACATGCTGGATCTTTTGTACTTGAGTCACGATCTATCATGATACAAACTCGAGCGAATCGTAAAACACTTGGAAATATCAACTAATCATTTTGCCGCGATATTTTTCGGAAGAATCTCGATAAACTGGAAATAGAAATAGTTTCTTTTTGCAAACAGCCACAAATATAACAAAATATTTTTTGAGGTTACGTCAATCTCGTTGGCGTACTTGTTTCGTACCTCAACTTCCGGTCTGAAGTTATCCGCAGATGATGGCAATTTGTAAACCGTCCGTTATCTGAAAAACTATTATTCAAATTGGGGACAATCAATGATTGAGCAATTGTTTGTAAGTTTGAGACAATTGTTAATGAACCATTGCGAGGCGTCGAAAAGCTTAAGTTGATTCGGTAGAAAGATAACATTGAAAAAGAACAAACGACATTCGAATGGATCAAAGAAAGCACTATAGTAAAATGAGCGATATGTTTTTGAAAACTGAAAAATAATTTCCCTTTTTAATTACCGATACCAGCTAACTCAACTAATCATTTTGCCGCGATATTTTTCGGAAGAATCTCGATAAACTGGAAATAGAAATAGTTTCTTTTTGCAAACAGCTACAAATAAACAAAATATTTTTTGAGGTTACGTCAATCTCGTTGCCGTACTTGTTTCGTACCTCAACTTCCGGTCTGAAGTTATCCGCAGATGATGGCAATTTGTAAACCGTCCGTTATCTGAAAAACTATTATTCAAATTGGGGACAATCAATGATTGAGCAATTGTTTGTAAGCTTGAGATAATTGTTAATGAACCATTGCGAGGCGTCGAAAAGCTTAAGTTGATTCGGTAGAAAGATAACATTGAAAAAGAACAAACGACATTCGAATGGATCAAAGAAAGCACTATAGTCAAATGAGCGATATGTTTTTGAAAACTGAAAAATAATTTCCCTTTTTAATTACCGATACGAGCTAACTCAACTAATCATTTTGCCGCGATATTTTTCGGAAGAATCTCGATAAACTGGAAATAGAAATAGTTTCTTTTTGCAAACAGCCACAAATATAACAAAATATTTTTTGAGGTTACGTCAATCTCGTTGGCGTACTTGTTTCGTACCTCAACTTCCGGTCTGAAGTTATCCGCAGATGATGGCAATTTGTAAACCGTCCGTTATCTGAAAAACTATTATTCAAATTGGGGACAATCAATGATTGAGCAATTGTTTGTAAGCTTGAGATAATTGTTAATGAACCATTGCGAGGCGTCGAAAAGCTTAAGTTGATTCGGTAGAAAGATAACATTGAAAAAGAACAAACGACATTCGAATGGATCAAAGAAAGCACTATAGTTAATAATAATAATTTCCCTTTTTAATTACCGATACGAGCTCATCGTTTCATTTGTCAAAAAACGATGCTCTCATTAAATTCCTCGATTCGGAGATATATTTATTGTTCTATATAAAAATGTTCGTTGTCAACAATAGTCAATAAATCTATTGTTGGATACACGACGAATGTTTTGTTATTACTGCCAAATTTGGTAATTATTATCAAACCGTAGTTGCCTTTATTATTTGGCCGAATAAAACTGCATTTTGCTCAGCGAAAGCTCAATAATGAATTCAACGTTAATCTCGTTATAACGATCGTCAGATTTTCTAACATTATACATATTAAAGTCCAATTAACGAGTGATTGTAGATTATCAGCAAAGTGTGACACATATTTTTCAACAATTTAGCACTCATTTGACTTGGCGGGTAGTGTCGTTACACAGGCACCCGTTAAAAAAACATGACAGTGGTTTCGTATCTCTAAACAAAAAAAATTAATCCGGCCATTAAACTAATCGGGCCTTTACGGTTTCACGCCTCGTGACTTTTGATCGTGGCCGAACGCTGTAGTAGCTTCTTTATTTTTTATATCGTAGGTAGTAATTCTCCAAGTGTTCTCGCGTTCAGTCGTTGACCAAACGTCGTCCCGAGCAGTCCCCCGAGATCTTTTACGTCTGTTCACAATCTCCCGTGCGTGTGTGTGTTTACGTCGGTGCTACACACATGTATTTTGTTCCATTTTCTTTTTTTTTTTCCTCATAACGGTCGCTAGTTACGCCAGAGTATTTTTCTACGTGAATACATAACTAGTAATAACACGTATCCCACATCCATATCATCCTCATGTCGCGTCACGAATGAACAAAAAAACGCTTGTCGCGTGTACTCTCACGGTGTCATGTGTTCATCTGTCAAAATTATTCACGTGCGATTACGTTACTGTCAACTCGCGTCACGTCGTTTCTATTGAACCACTCACGAGTTTAGAACGATAACAGAGATAAAGGAAAATTAGGCAAGGCCAATGTCAAATTTTTAACGTGTCGCAACCATTGGAGAGGAAAAGGGGCAAAAGAAAAGAAGATTTATACACATTTTTCAACTAGAAATGGTTAACGTAGATTGGATCAAAAAAACCTATCCGCTGCATTGGCTCGTTTGGAACAACAATTATGTCGAACTTGACAAGGAACTCACCGCTAATCAGGTTCGTCAAGACTTTTGTTTCACTATTGTACGCCGATCTAAAATAAATTTGTTTGTTTGTTCATTGTTTCTTTTTTTATTGAATGATCTTTTGTGCAAGGTAGGAAAAGGCATAGGCGATCAGAGGCGATGCGTGGTAACGTACGATGTGAGCGGGGTGTTTAATTCGTTTGACACCTCCAGGGTCAATCTGCGCTAATAATCGCCATTTAGATCATTGTCAATTGCATTATCTCTGCTATGTTCCCTCCCTCTCTTAATTCAATGTACACTCTGTTACCTTTCATGTACACAGCTCGACGTTACGACGCAATGATCCAATCCCATTTAGTACGAATAATAACAAATTTGCAAAGATTTATTTCATCTTATGCCTCTGAAACAAATGAGATGGGTTCGATAGTACGAATAAATTGTCTGTTGAATAGAAACGATCAGAAATCTGTGATTTTTTCAACTGTGGTTTTATTAATGGAGCAAAAAATAAATACTCGCAATTGGGCAAAGTGTTTTGATGGAATACAAACAGTTCCCTACAGAGCGCACAAATGTCACAAACTTATATTAGCGTGAAGGTTTTTGTCATAAATTTGTGAACTGACCTGGCCCACTTATTGCTGAATATCTGTATGATCGCGTCGTGAGAGAGGGAGAGAGAGAGAAAGAGAATTAAATGGCAGTAGTTGGATAGTTGGTTTTGAAGCCTCACAGAGGAAGAAGCCATAGATGTGACGCTACGCTTTTCGTCTTCTCCACTGACATTACACTTGACATATACCTGTAATTGATTAACTCCATTTATCTCTGAATTTAAAAGCTTTAAGCAGACAAAAAAAGAACGTTATTTCTTGGGATTCCAATATTATTTCATAAAAGTCAATTTTCTACAGATCCGATAACTGGTTTAACTTGTACCTTTATCTTCGGATTGGCGTATGATTCACCTTGCAAAAACATTTGTTCAATGGCTGTATCGTTCACAAAAACAAGATATAACTAATTATACACCTCTTTCGGAATCATTTCATTTTTGATATTGCAATTCTTGTGATTTCATGCTAATGGATTGTGAATTTTTTAAAATAAATTCATTAGTGACATAGTAAGAAAGGGAACGTAGTGTGAAATGGCAATAAAAATAGATTATACAAATTTTAAATTTCAGTTTTTCGGATTAATCGGCATAATTGAGGTTTACCCATCTCCGGAGAAAATAATTGACATATACTATTTACCAATTAATAAATTCATTCATTAACGATATAAGAAAAAACATTTTGCCTCCCAGCACGACAAGGAAAAACACGACAATAGAGGAAGAACCCCGTTGATGCTTTCCGTTACACTGGGATATCGTGAATCCGCGGTCGTATTACTGCATCACGAGGCGAACGTTTATACCGAAAATACTCAAGGATGGAGCGGTGAGGATGAAACGATTTTTCTTTCCACCCTCATAAAAGTATAACGATTTACCAGTCTCTTCTTACACTTCGTTATTTTATTTTTTCGAAATTCCTACAGTGGTCCAAGAAGCAGTGGGTACGGCAAATCCGGAACTGCTGCAAGCCGTTCTAGCGAGAAGTCATTATCAAAGATATTGCAGTCGCGTCGACGGTATACCAGAGCTGCTTCACAAATTGAAACAGGTTTGTCACTTGCTAGAAAAAATTGACGAATTAAAGCAAACAGCAACAATAAAATTGTGATGGCATTACTCGTATCTCTTTCAGGCACCTGATTTCTACGTTGAAATGAAATGGGAATTCACTAGTTGGGGTAAGTATTTAAAAAAAAAAAAACGAAGTCCTTTAATTTTCGAGAACAAATTTGAATTTCTCAAAAATTTGTATTCAATGAAATGGAGATTAAATTATTTAGAAAATATATATGTATTACATTTTTTTGATTCAGCATTACGCTTGTTTAAAAAAAAAATGCTCAATATTTGTTGAACAAATTTGTTTCATTTAAATTTCGTCGATGGCCACGAAAAATGTTCGTTCTTGAATTTTGTAGTTCCTCTGGCGTCGAGAATGTGTCCGAGCGATACGTACAAGGTTTACAAGCAAGGTAGCAACGTGCGTATCGACACGACGCTTCTGGGTTTCGATCACGCCAATTGGCAGCGTGGTAATCTCAGCTTTGTGTTCAAAGGACAGAGTAAGTCGCGAGTTAAATTTTTCACAAATTCTTTACGGAAAAGTCCTGAAAATGTTGGGTAATTCTCACGAGCGAGCTGTACTTTCGATGGTCGTAAGAAAAGAAATGGTCCCACACCACTATTTCTGATATAAAAAAAGCAATGTTATATTATTATGATTTTTCATTATCTTGATTTTTCTCAATTGTTCTTTTCTCGTAATAAAAAATGCAAGCTATACCGAATCCACCGGTGGCCATCAGTTGCGATCGCAGTTATGTGTTCAGCTTGTTTGGACAGCGAACAGGTGAAATTATCGGCTGATTTTTTTTGCCCCTGCCTGAACGCACTAAATGTATTCAAAAGAAAAAAAAACAAGCAAATGTTACAGTAATACCAAAAGCTGGAAGTTTATTGCTCGATTTATTTCGTCCGGTAATGTAATTGAAGTCGTAGAGGCTTTTTCTAATAGCTCCGAGAAAATCCTGTCTATCCCTGTTCCGTGTAATAGCTCCAAAGTTTCATTTGGAAAGTTGAAAGCTATTTCCCTCCACCCAAAAAAAAAGCTAGGACAAGCTTGCGAAGAGAACACAATCGACAGTAATCAGAAGTCGATTAGGATGAATTATTTATATATATTTCGTTTTTCAGACGATGGCGCAACGATGATGGAGGTCGATCACGAGACGCGAAAGGTCTACGTCGAGCACATGAAGCTAATCGACGACGAGAACGTTCAATTATTGGCACCGTCCGAAGAGGGAATTCTCACGCGACTGACAAATCCTATAGTCACGACATACATAGATACCGATAAAATAAGTTTCGAAAGGTGAGAACAGAGGAATCTAAAATTTATCCTTAAAATGCAAAAAAAATTCTCACAGCTTGATGACATAACAAGTAAAAATTTCCACGAGACATTTGTTCTGCAATATTTGAAGAAGGGTATGAAAATTAAAAAAAATTACTATGCCCATTGAGCTTTTTGCCATAATAAAATTTTTTATAGTCGTTCTTCCTTTGAATTTTGAGAAATTTTGTGTCTCGACCAATCGAACTTATTAGTCGAGTAATAGAATTTTGTGAAATGCCAGAAACAAGGCAGGCCTCTGGGGTCGGCGATCGGACAAGAGCGAAGCGGTAAACGGTCACGAGTGCAAAGTATTTAGCGCAAGTAACGTCGAGGTAGTGACGAAAACGCGTCTTGAACATTTGTCAGAGGCGGACAAGACCCGTGCACGAGCGCCAAGGACGCCGTTACAATCGTTTTTAGGAATAGCGGAGCAACAACAGGACAACGGAGGTGCTACTAGTAGCGTACGTATTGACCGAGATATAAATCACATACTGTTGTTTACCGAGAAGATGAACTTTAGTTATATTTACAAGAAAAAAAGATCATCGAATAAAATCGATAAAACCTGTTGCCATTGAATCAACAGGAAGACTTTGCGAACGCCGGCAGTAATCCTACAAACATCACCGCCGAGGAATACTTCGATCCTGACGTCGATCTCAATGGTCGCGATATCGGAAAGCCAAAAGAAGTCAATACCAAGATACAAAAGTTCAAGGTAAAAGGGATTTGAGGGCCGGTGGAAAGAAAACAATAGAGAAAAAGATAGAAAAGATTTATGCGGGTCGTTCACATTGATTCTTAGAGAAAGTAAAAAAGAAACAAAAAAAGATTGAAAAAGAAAACCGAAAAATCTCTACTATCGTCATATGTTTCGTGTTGCACACCAGATTGGATTGTTTGACCGCAGGCTACGCTATGGCTCAGCGAAGAGTATCCGTTGAGCTTTCAGGAACAAATAATGCCGATCGTCGATCTAATGGCTATCTCCAATTCACACTTTGCCAAGCTAAAGGATTTTATACAGATGCAATTACCGTCCGGATTTCCCGTTAAGATCGGCAAGTTATTGAGAATATTTCTTTCTTTTTGTTGTTGAGAAATCGAGATATTCAAACTTGTATCCTACAATTTTGTATACATACAAAGTTACTATAATGTTTTCGTTTTAAAAAAAAAATAGAAATACCGTTGTTTCACGTGTTGAACGCGAGAATAACGTTCGGCAATATATTCGGTCTCGATCAGGAGATTCCTCACGTTCGGAGAATACAAGAAACCAATCGAACGACGTGCATAGTGGACGATATATGTTTCGAGGTTCCGAGCGGTTACATCAAATTGGGTAATATATTTAATTATTATTAATCTTTTTTTTTTTGACATCTCACGCCGGAAAACTCTGAGGAAAAGAAGTTCTTTTTTCTAACGTTTTGTGGATTTTTGTTGATGTTGCAAATGTAGGTGCCGAGGATAGATCGCAATTCAGTATAGAGGCGGAAGATGATTTACTGCAATTTGCGATTCAGCAGAGTCTTCTCGAAGCCGGAAGCGAGAGGGACGAGGTAAGAGAGTGAGGGAAATGACAAATGATCTGTTTTTCTTCCTAAAATAGTTTTTCTAATGGTACTCAATTATCGGAGCTTTAATGGCTTTTTCGTTAAAGGTCGACATATGGGAGGCACTCAGGGCACAAAAGCCATCGAGACCGACCACGCCAAATATGACGACCGAGGAGGAACGACAGCTTCAAAGGTGAGTGATTTTCGGATGACTGAAAAAAACAAAATCGCACAAAATTGTTGGGAAAGATTCTCTGTGTCCCCGAACATATATCCAATGATTTCAAATAATTAATTTTCTTTGTGTTGATTTTGATGTTATTGTTGATGTTGCATGTTTTCTATCACTTGCACGCACTTTCTATCGATCTAACACTATCGCACGTCTACTTGCATGAAAAAAAATACAGCCAGGTGGGTCAAAAGTATTGGACTGGTACGGTTGTGGAAAATAAAAAACGTAGAATCCTAAAATACGATATTTTTTATAAAATAAAAAAAAAATAGCACGCTCACACTTTTTTCTCAATACGCCGGTCTGGAAATTGTTTTTTCAATTAATTTCAAATTGGAGCGCTGAAGTGTTTGTTAGAAAAGTAAAAAAAATAGTACGAAATAGAGAAATATTAAGAACGGAAATAGTTTATAATTTTGCATTGAAACAAAAATCTGTATTTCTCGATATTCAAGGGCTATTCAAGCTAGTCTGGCGTTGTATCAAGAGAGTGGAATATACACGGGCGGCGAGGAACCCGACGACGATGAATGCAGAAGAAGAAGAAACGACCGTAGAATCGCTCCGAGAAACGAGGAAGACGAGTTGGAGGTCGACGATAACGAGCGATGTAACGACGAGCGGTACGAGCGAGATTCTATCGAGGACACTGCCGAACAAATTAGACTTGCTCTTAGATTATCGGAACAGCAACAAATCGAGGAGGAGCAACGTCGTTTACTCGAGGAGGAAACATTTCGACAAGTCCTCGAACTTTCGCTCACCGAGAAGTGAAGTATCGAGGAAAGCCGAAAAAAAAAGAGAACACAAAAATCGGGGATATCAGAGGATCATTGCGATAAAAAGGGAAAGAAAAAAAGAACAAGGGGAAAGACAAAAATTCTTCGAATCGTCGCGATACACGAGCAATAACGAGAAAATCTTCCCTCGTCGCTCGTGAGAAACACAATCATAAACTGAGATATTATCTCGATAGAGTCCAAGGGTGGGATGAAAATTAAATATTTACGAATCGCAATTAAGAACAATGTTTTATACCGAACTGTTGTATACCGAAATACGTTAGGCGAATCGAAGAAGAGGAAAATTAGTAAACAAGACAAAAACAAGGGAGGTAAAAAAAACATGCCAATAGGAGTTCGAGAAATGCTAGAAAGGAGAGGGCAACAATGAGAAATGTTGACGGAGGGAGTGATGGTGAAGGCATGCAAAAAAAAACAGCACGATTAAGTCTCGCGAATGCAAAATCCAAGAATCACGATCACGTGCGTTATTTATTTATTAGCTAACGTTTTATATACGAAACAATTATAGACAGAGGGATGTGAACGCGATGAGAGTGAATCGATTGGCTCCCGTTCGCGATCCTCGAAACTACGTAGGGAATGTTATGATTGAGGATTTAATAATTAAAAAAAACGAAGAAAACTCGAGACTCGCTTGGGACTCGCCGCCGGCTTGATTTCAACAAAAGAGACAAACACAACAAAATAATGAGAAAAAATAAATAACGAAACCAATGATCGATTACTGTATCCGGCGGTGAACTCCTATCCATTGAAAGTAAAAAAAAAAAAAACAAGAAAGAAGAAATAACCGTAAGTTACCACAAAAATTCGACTGTCAATAAAGATCGATTGAATAAATGAATTTACATTCGTCATTAATTCAATATGTCACGATTCACGTACGAATAGAAAAAAAAATCTTGATGATAAGTAGCGATTATATTACATTGTATAAAGTTTGCAAATATACCGAACGACCTTGGGCTGACGAGATACCTTGCGAGTGATTTCATCGTTCAGTATAAAACGATGGACGTCAAGGTATTATCGTTGAGCCACCGTGCAAACGACGATGAAGTCATAGGTTAACGAAAATGAGAATTTACGATGACGATTGATGCAGCTTAATTTGTTTGACAATGATGCTCGTTGAGTCTTTCCTTGGCATGGAAAAAAAACGATTTCGTTTATTCTCGTTGATCCTCGTTACTCAAACTCTGACTGAGCCCTGCAATAATGTTTGATAGTTTTTCATTCGCATGCTGTTTCGAACGCGAAGAAAAAATTGTTACCAATTATTTCATTCATTAATGATTAACTAACGCACCGTTTGAATATAGTAGCGAGAATATTGGCACTTTCAGAGAAACGTTGCTCGTTCTTGTGGGCTTGCTGGTGCCATTTTTTTCTCACGGTACACCAGTGAGCTCGATGATCTTTCAGCAAAGTTTCACGAGATTTAAGGCTCTGACCCTCCTGTTGCAGTCAATTCAGTAACGGGGACGAAAAGAAAAATCATTAGAACGGAAAATCGTTGACACGCGCAAGGGAAATAATTTGGTGGAGTATTGATTTTTTTTGCGAACGTATATACATTATTTTTCTTCAGCTAGTATTCTTTGACCATGCATTGATAAATTTAGACAAAATACACCGAAGTTAAGAAGATAATTTTTTGTAATATTGCACTTACGTAATCGAGATTGAGCTCTTCAGTTTCTCGTACTATCGGCGATGGTATTCGATTACGGGGAAAAGCTTCTTGGCGTTGCAGTGGCGGTGGTAAGAAGTAAACGTTTTGGAGGGTCTCGCCGCCCGAGTCGTTAAGAATATTGTCCGAATTTACCTCGCTCACGATTTCTGGACTTGGACTTCGAACTCTACGACGTGCGTTATTTAGAAAAATAATGGCAATTGAACGAGTTCAACGAGCCTTGGCAGGCGTCAGAATCGAAACTTTTGCTGCGACTTGTAAGTAATAATAAAACTTACGATATCACATAATAATTAAATATATATAACGTACTTTGGAACAAGATTTGGATTACGTGGCTGATTGGCCATCCACGCTCTACAAATGGGATAGAGCGGAGTGTCCTCTTTGAACTGCGCCAAGTCTACGCTTCTATCGAATAATTTCATGACGTACGTGTGATGAAAAGCCGGATCGATGGGTAATTGTCTACGACGTTTTATCTTGCGATTCTGCTGATAATTAGTCTGTTTACTTTTGAAAAGTGCAGCCCTGATAATAAAAAGAAGTTTGCGTATCAAAGGTAACTGAGAGAACAAGGAGGCATGAAATATTCGGAAAAGAGACGATTAAGTTACATTTTTTTAACTTGTAGCTTGTACTCCTGAATGGCGCTTTCTTCGTCTTCCTCGGCGGAGGAAGCTTCGTCGCTGTGATGCAAAAGTTCTCGTAACGCTCCTTTCAGTCGATCCCTGGCAACGAGAACGTCGCTGTCACCTAACAAACCCCGTTGCCCAATAGATAATGTTAATAAGGGACAAAAAGACGATCGTGAAAATAGATTAACCTGAAAAATATTCATTTCTCACCGATTTCATCCTTTATTTCGATCTTAACGCCGCGCGTTGGCGTCGAGACGGTATGCATATTTCGTTTCTTTCCCATCTGTCGTCAGCAATGTTGGAAATGTACAAAAATTCGTGTGTGTAAATGTAATGAGTTGTTTTCGTTTGTCGAAAATCAATTTATCGATTTTCACGAGGCACTTGTTTTAGAAAACGCGCGTAAATACATAATTTATCGTTACAAAAGAATCGCAATTTTTCCTACCTTTATTATAATGCCGAATAAAATTGTTTGATCACGCACGAATGCAGTCAAATTGTCGTCAATGTTTGACCACTCGAATAAAACAGGACATATAGACTTTGTTTACAAAGCGTGTATTTGTTTCGGCGGCCATATTGGATATGGTAGTAGAGATGGCGCGGCAGCATACAAAGCCTCGAAACGACTCTCGTGCATCTATATTGTTTTGTAGTAGATGTTCTACCTATTATCGGTGACGATATATATCAGTTGAAAAAAACGATTACGGAACGAGCGATCCGTTATTGTATAACGGATTAATAACGTTAAATATTGAACATTTATGATTAAAAACTAATCGCTTATTTTATCATTTATAGTCTAAACATATCGGCCCCTCTCTGTGACGGCGGTGTTTGTTCGCAAAGAATTTATAGTACATCGAAGTACCGTGGCGTTGCGTTCGGCCAATTGGAGTTCGGTAACACGGATAACAACCCTCAAATTCAACGAATCAAGAGAGCAGGAAGCCATTGAAAGAATGGCGGGAAAATACTTTAAATTCAAATGTCTCGACGAAAAAAGCGCGTTCTTGCGTTTGAATTAATGGACACAATAAGCACTGCGATGTGTTGCGGAGTGAATCTCGTTGATTAATCAACGTTAAAGCGATAAAAAAACGATCGAAATTATCCTCATCGTCCAAGCGATGTCTTTACGAGATAAAAAATTCCACAATACGAAACATTAAATAAAGATCGCTAAAAAAAAAAAATGTTTAAACAATTCTCTACGAGTTTTGGGATACTGGGGGCAGTTTGAACGAGGCGGTGGCTGCGTTGCCAAAAAAGAAGGGCAACTAGACCCTTGGAGGTGAGAAACGGGCAATCGCGTTGAGGATGAGAGTGAGAAAATCCAACGAGGAGTTATTTCTCTCTCTCTCTCTTTCTCTCTCTCTCTTTTTCTCTCTCTGTCTCTCTCTCTCTCACTCCTCTCTCTCTTCTCGTCCATGGAGGGGATAGAGTTCCGTAGCTCGTCATATACGTTTGTGAGATGGTGTATGTACCAATATATACAATATATATATATATATATATATTAGGGTGGTTCTTAATTTGGTGATGTTGGAAATTCTTTGGTATTGTTCCTCAAAAGTAATCAACATATCTAGAAAAAAAATTGGGCGCAAGCGGAACTTTGCCTAATAATTCTAACCCACCCCACCGAGCTGTCGAATTTTTATATGAAAAAATGCATGCATTCAAAATTTTGTTAAGAAAATTGTTTATTATTTTAAAACTATTTATGATGAAAGAATTTTATATAACGTTTTTATAGGAAATATAATGCTCTACAAAAAAGGTATCTTGTGAAATTCTCGTGAATCTAATATTTATCACGTAATTAGCAAAAAACTGTCATCATTTATTCGAAAAGTCGATCATTATGGTCAAAACAGGAGTTTGACGTCGGTTAGCTGCAATTTATTTTTCGTATGTATATAAGATTATGAAGAAATACGTAGTGCACTCAACAATGAAATGTAAACAATATTAAAATTTTCAATTTTATCAATTTTATTGTGAATTATAATGAATGATGTCATATATTTTACAGATCAACTTACAATAATGAATTACATCGGTTGGAGCAAAGTTGCTTTGTTAATATCAGGATATTTTTTTAAATATTCTTCAATTATTTGTACAATGAATTGTTTCTGATCTTCATCATAAGTGAGACGATCATTATACTCTGTAATAAGTTTCACTCCTCTTTCTGCAGCATCGTTAACCACTTTAATTCCTTTAACTATTTTTAAGCCTCATAAATAATTTTCATTAGAAATCCACTCGCTCACATCGATATCAAAAAATGAGGAGTTGATTTCGAATCTTTCGAAAAAAGCCATCGATTTGGAACTGATAAAAAAATCAATGTCCTTATCGATCAAAGAAGAAAAATTTATGAATTTTATTGTGAATTATAATGAATGATGTCATATATTTTTAAACTCAACTTACAATAATGAATTACATCGGTTGGAGCAAAGTTGCTTTGTTAATATCAGGATATTTTTTTTTATATTCTTCAATTATTTGTACAATGAATTGTTTCTGATCTTCATCATAAGTGAGACGATCATTGTACTCTGTGATAAGTTTCACTCCTCTTTCTGCAACATCGTTAACCACTTTAATTCCTTTAACTATTTTTAAGCCTTGTAAATAATTTTCATTAGAAATCCACTCGCTCACAACGATATCAAAAGATGAGGAGTTGATTTCAAATCTTTCGAAAAAAGCCATCGATTTGGAACTGATAAAGAAATCAATGTCCTTATCGATCAAAGAAGAAAAATTTATCAATTTTATTGTGAATTATAATGAATGATGTCATATATTTAAAAAATCAACTTACAATAATGAATTACATCGGTTGGAGCAAAGTTGCTTTGTTGATATCAGGATATTTTTTTTTATATTCTTCTATTATTTGTACAATGAATTGTTTCTGATCTTCATCATAAGTGAGACGATCATTGTACTCTGTAATAAGTTCCACTCCTCTTTCTGCAACATCGTTAACCACTTTAATTCCTTTAACTATTTTTAAGCCTTGTAAATAATTTTCATTAGAAATCCACTCGCTCACATCGATATCAAAAAATGGGGAGTTGATTTCGAATCTTTCGAAAAAAGCCATCTATTTGGAACTGATAAAGAGATCAATGTCCTTATCGATCAAAGAAGAAAAATTTATCATGAATGATAATAAATCTGATAAAATTGAAAATTTAAATATCTTTCACATACTGTTATTGAGTGCACTACGTATCTCTTTATATTTCTAATTGCATATGAAGAATACATTGCAGTTTTTCGATGTCAAACTCCTGTTTTGGTCATAATGCTGGACTTTTGGAATAAATGATGACAGTTTTTTGCTAATAACGTGATAAATATAGATTCACGAGAATTTCACAAGATACCTTTTTAATAGAGCATTATATTTCCTACAAAAACGTTATATAAAATTCTTTTATCATAAATAGTTTTGAAATAATAAACAATTTTCTTAACGAAATTTTGAATGCCTGCATTTTTTCATATAAAAATTCGACAGCTCGGTGGGGTGGGTTAGAATTATTGGACAAAGTTCCGCTTGCGCCCAATTTTTTTTTCTAGATATGTCGATTACTTTTGAGGAACAATACCAAAGAATTTCCAACATCACCAAATTAAGAACCACCCTAATATATATATATATATATATATATATATATCGTAACTATCGTAACTTGATTCCGATGCTGGTTCACGCGTGGCTTTATATATATATACACGTACATATATATATATAAAGTCACGCGTGAACCAGCATCAGCATCGAGTTACGATAGTAGTAGAATAGAGGGCGAGGGAGGATCGATCTAGAAAGCAGGAGTCGTCGCAGTAAGCACCGGGAAGAAGTGTATACAGAAACGGGGTGCGTGGTTCTGGTGCCGCCGATGCTGGGTTTCGGCGGTTGGATATTTCGCGTGGAGAAAAACGGGGAAACGGGGAGGGATAAAGCGTGTAAGGGTGGTGGAAGCTCAGAGACGATAGTGGGGTTGATGAAACCGTTGGATAAGGACACCAAGAGGGATGTACTATGACTTTTTCTCTCTTTCTCTTTCGCGACCATCCCTTCCAGAATACAAACCCTCTCTCTCTCACCCACTCACTTATCATCCCTTGTTCTTTCTCTCTCGTTCCATTTATATATATTCTCACTCTCCACGCGCCATCCATATACAACTACCCTCTCTCAGTCTCGTTTCTCGTATGCGTCGAGGCAGGAGGAGCAGCCCCGCAGCAGCAGCAGCAGCAGCGGGCCTGAGGTTATCTTTGGTAAGGTTGGGATTATCGGCCCCGAGCGTGACAAAGCGTCACCTGGCGGATCATGAGACTATCGGGCGCGTCCAGGTAGCTCCGGGTTGAGGCGCTCGGTGGTTCGTCCATCGTGGACTCGTGACCGGCGGCCACGTCGTCGTCGTCGCCGTCCTCTCCGTTCTATTATCTTCCCCGAGTCACCAAACTATATTGTATATTAATATATACCTATACTATACAGCTATATATTACATATAGATATTGGTTCGAAAAAAGAAATACGGGAGAAAGTAGAAAACAACAGGATAGTCCGCCATCGTGTCCAGGCTTTAACCCTCGTCGTATTTCCCATCAGGCCGGTTTCATTCCTCGTTAAACGTGTCCGCGTTGTTCTCGCAGTCAATCTTCAAACGCCAACAACCCTCGGCTGTAATACGCCGCACTCGTTTCACCTCATCGAATTTTCCACCCCTTCCAACCCTACCCGCCGAACATCCGCGACGTGCAGGGGAAAAGCCCGCGGATCAGCACGCACGCACCAAAATTCTCCGCCCCGAAAAAACAAGAAAGAAAAACGGACAATATACATCTCTCGTTTCGCAACGTTCTTCGAGAAGTTCTTCTCCGCTCTTCCCTTATTCACTGGATATATTTGTGTGCCACGTTCGTTCAATGAAGAATAACGGTGAAACAACCATTATAAAGGGATAATACTACACGTAGTAATATAATAAAAATAATAATAAAGTGCAAAGTGCATTTGAAGAAGAACGAAGGAAAAAAAAAGTGCATCGCATCCATAAACCAAGAGGAGGAATGTGATGGTTGATGGTAAAAATAATAAACGGGTTGAATGGTGTACGGGGAGGTTGGATACTTGAAAAAGGCGTAAAGAAGGTACGTAAAGTGAAAGAAAGAACAGGAGGAGGAAGAAAAAAAAAAGGAAGGAAGATATATAGAGGGATTGCAGCAAGATAGCCCCGATATCGTCAGGGGGTCGTCTCGGGTTGTCCTCAGTGCGCTGTGTGCCTCTGCGGCCTCTTTCTCTCTCTCCTTCTCTCTTTCTCTCTCTCTCTTTCTCTCTCTCTCTTTCTCTCACACATAAAGGAATACCAACACACACACACGGACACGGGTATTCTGTCTAGAGGGGTTGGTTGGCCATTGGCGTTGGTGGATTGGTGTGAGTGTTGGGTATAGTCGCTGAGGAGCGGCTAAACTCTCCGGTAAGGGGTGCAGCTGAAGGCTCGCTGGTGGCGGTTTGGGTTCCTCTCTGCCGTTGCTGCTGCTGTTGCTTGAAAAAAAAAAAATAACAAAAAAAAAACAAAAACAAAAAAAAACAAAAAAATACACCGAAAAAAATCGAAAAAACCCCCCCAAAAAAAACGACGTAAAAAACATCAAGAAAAAATCGAGAGAAAAAATGTAAAAAAAGGAATCCAATGGCGAATAACAAAACGAGGGAGTACTGAGAGTGCGAAGAGCGAAATCAGTACGAGGAACATAACGAAAAAAGTGAATCGAACCGAGTTTTCGGTTTAAGACTGCACGAGAGAAGATAAATTAACGAGAAAAAACATACACATTAATAAACGACAAGAACACTTCCGGCAAACGATAAAAGGGGGTGGAAAAAAAATAAAAAAATTGCGAATAATGTTACGTGCGTGTCGGCGTTGCTTTGCAGCCACGAATTTTTGAATAAGTGCCCGTGGGACGGTCCCCTACCTGCAGGGATATGACGTAATGGCAAGAGAGGTATGAAAATAAAAATACAAATATATGAATTACAAAAAAAATAAATATATATATATATATGACAAATACTGACGCAGTGGGAGAAATAGATTTTGGCATAAGACACCGAAATTTCGATTGGAGTTTGATTTTGTTTCTATTTTTAATTTCATTGGAGTATCTCGTCGAGGGGGATGATTTACTTTCAAGTAATTGCTTCTTTTTGGTTTTTGGCTATTGAAAAAATTACTTGTGTGTGTGTGTGTGTGTGGAAAAAAAAAAGAAGAAATGTAATCGGTGGTTGTAGTGGAGCCCTTCCCTACGATTGACCTGCATTCCATTTTCACTACAGCAACGTTTCCACCTGCAAGCCTCAATGTTTCCATTATCCACTTGTCCTCGGATCGGCTTTTAAAATTTTTTCGAACATTCTCCCGATATCCGCATTATCATCTCATTCGCTAGTTATCTCCAAAAGGTTTTCTCGCTCATCACTTTTATCCTGTACCTTTTCTCTTCATCCCTCCGCCCCGCCAGCCCTCGCACCCTCTCTCTCTCTATCTCTCTCTCTCTGTCTCTCTTTCTCTCATGTTCTCGTTTCATTTCGATCCTCAGCATTATCTCGTTCGTGCGGTGGGCCACCTACTAGTTGGAACGGCTATAGAGAGCGTTGTGCACCTGCGACCTGCGTAAAACACGAAGGTGGTTGGTGGTGCTAGTTTTGTTCTATAGTGGTGGTGTGCTGCTACTCGGCCAATGGACCCTTCCCTGTCCCAAATACTTGACGTGACCCAGTTTCCCTGGTAGATAACCCCGTGACACACGAACCACTGCCGTTCGACTTTCCTGATTGAACGTGTCGCGCCCCAGTGTCCCAGTATAGCTACTTTCGTACTTTCTTTTTTTTTTGATTTTTTTTTTTTTTTCATTTACAAATTTTCGACATTAGAGCAATGGATTTTTTTTTCTGCCAATGCTTGTACGCGTCCAGGACGATGCACCCTTCATTTTGTTTTCCTTTACCGGTTTTTTTCTGGATATAGAACATTGAACGGTCGATCGGTCAACTGATTATCGTTGTTTTTTTTTTTTTTATGAGGCTAGTTCAATTAGACACGAATATGGACGAGTTGATTCCAGATTTTTTTTTAACGTCACACTTTAATCGCAATCAAGTAGTGAATATTTTGTTAATTTTAGTTTTCCACTTCTCTGTTACATGTAATTAAATATTTCGATTTAAAAGCACAAATGTGGAGTTTATGTTTTGGAAATGCACATTTCAATTGTATTTATTTTGCTCTGAACCCTCGCAGTGATTTATTGGAGGATCGTACTTATATTGTTTGGCATTTTAAACTTCACAGAATGTCTTGTAACGTCAAGGGAATACAAAAAAAATTTACGATCAATTCTCATCACTTCTCGAGCTGCAATTCACTTTATCACTGAAAATTGAATGAATGTCAATTTTAAATTGCTAAGGGATGATAACGCTAGCCTGCAAATTTTTCTGTAGTCTATACATGATGCTGGAAATGAAAAAAAATTGTTACATTATCCCAATTGTACTCATTGTGCCTCGGGCGAATTTTTGAAATAAATTTAATTGGAAATCGCACGCTCAGATACGTAAATTTTATGGGTATATTTTATTCTGACAGGTGATGTTCGTTATGATATGAAATTGTTATCTCTGAGCGGTGATCAGTGGGAGTGACTGATCGGATTTTCTATTTGCAAATGCAGACATTATCAGACAGCAAATTGTCTGATAATGTCTGCATTGTTCTATTGAATTTATTAATCTATTGAATTTATTGTTTAATTAAACGGCGTTTATTAACTATTTTTTTAACGATTCCGTAGAATCGAAAAACGAGGTGTTTTTTATAGCGTTTGCTTTCTTTGTGTAGAAATATTATTGGAGAGAGTTCACTGACCTTACGAAGGCGTTTTTAATCGTTGTTTTTATAACGGTACTCAATTTTTTTTATCGCTTCTCATAATTCCTCTTCCTCCTCTCAATATAATGTGTTTTGTCACATTTTTATTTGTTTCTCGCAATATGGCGTAGCATTGTCATCGTTATTTTCTAAAGTTATTGTCGCAATATTTTTTTCAGTTTTCATTATCCATCCCTTCTGTTCCTTTTTTTTAAGGATCCATATAATCAGTGAATTCTATCTTTTGTTTACTCTTTTCTTTTCAAGAGTTCAGATAATCCATCTTTTATTTTCTTCCCGCATTAAACCAATTTTTGTTTGCTTTTAGAAAATTTTTGTCAAGTTAATCGATAGCCCGCATTTCTCGTTCGTCTTTCCAACATTCAACTTTCTTTGAGAATCTCTTTTTTTTTCCACAGCTTCAGCACATCTCTGCCATGTCGGTGAAACGTTTTCTGCCTCTCGTTCTCTCTCTGTCTCGGTCTGTCTTTCTCTCGCCTTGCCCCCAGTGTTGCAATCCCAAGGGATCGTGTCCTCCGACCATTTTCCAGCTTCTTTCGTCCGCCTCGTCGTTCCTTCGGTCGTTCAAACGCCCACAGCGCGAAATCATTACGTTTACCATATAATCGGAGGAATTTCGTCGACCGCTGATGCATCTTTTTTTCTCACTTATTTTTTTTTTCTTTTCTTCTCAAGACAAAGTGTAGCCAAGAGAAAAATCACACGTTGCACAATGAGAATAGGAGGGTAGAGTGGAGAAAAATAATTTCTCACGCATTATCTCGTTCCGGAGTGCATAATTCGGATGGTTCCATTTGTCCCATCGTTGCGACGATTTTTCGGTCGTATGAAATCACGTTTTGTTCGTTTAAAAACTATTATCAATTTGAGAAAATGTAAACCTTAATATATTTTTAATTCGAGAATTGAATTGTACTTATTGTCAACTTAAAAATAAATGTTATGATTGATTTGTTTGTTTTACTGCTTTTGTAACGGTTTTTTTGTTGCCTTTTCATCGTCGCGGACGTTAAATCGATTAATATACGATCCGAGAAATAGTTTCAATGACCATTTTGCAAATGGACATCAGATATCGTAGAATGATTGAATGAGGTCAGTGTTTTCGACCATAAGTTGTGTCGGCGCTTGCGTCTTAACTACTTAGCGCCACCCCTGTCGAAAACGAGGAGGGCGACCCAAACATAATTTTGTCTCCTTCACGCCTTCTCTCAAAAGGTCACAGAAATGACGTTTCTGTCACCTTTTTCTGAAACAGTTATTTAAACATTACGCACTATTTATTTGCGATGTGAAGTTAGCATTTAGTTTCGCCATGGACTGTAATAGAATCGAGATCCCAAGTAGTTAATACAACGATTAGTCAGACATAATTGAAACAAATCTGTGTAGCAAATACTTTCATAGTACGAATCTCTCATTTTCATTATTCCACGACCAAAAATAAATATCTTCCATTTTGAAATTTTTCATTTAAATTGATCAGTCGAATTGCGACACAAGCAGTGAACTTTGTGAAAAAAAATTGTTTTATTTTGATATAAAAGTCAACAAAAAGGACATTCGCGTGAACGACAGCGAATAATCAAAGTAAATTTATAAATAATACCTGAATCATGAAATGAATTTTAGTAACAATTGCATTTTTTATATTTTAGTACGGAATTATTATAATTAGAACTGTTGGTAGTGAAGAGATTTTTTTTAAATCCCAGTAGCCATGCGATCAAACCGACTAGCCCAGTAGCCTCGAAGACTGCAGTGGTAAAGGTCACGTTTTGCTCAGACACGTATCTCAATTCGTTTTTTTTTTGCAGCCCGGACGTTGGGATATTCTATATTAGTCCCGAAACGTTCTGAAAAATCTTCTCCATTGCACATTCAACTTGGATCTAAACTGCGGTCTAGTAAAACGTTAAACGAAAATGATTAAATTGATTAAGTTTGCTGGTTTATCGGTTCGAATATAGTGTGGCTGTTCTATATTATGTTTAGTCCCTGGATCAAAAGCCAGTATTTCTTCTCATCTCCTTATAATAACATTATTAGTAATTTTAGATTATTATTATTGTTTCAATAAAATATTCAATTATCCCTGTTGATTTTTATTTTATTTTTGTTATGATTTAAAGAAAATACGTCGCGCATAAATCCTCATTGTTTTTTTGTTGCAACAAAGTGTGGCACGATAAGCTCGCGGATGCAGATTAAATTAATATTTCATTGACCCGATATGGACACTTGAGTTAACATCTGGGTGATTAGAGGCTAAAACAAGAGGGACAGACTCGCTCAGTGTCCAGTAACAGTATTTATGCGTGTATGTGTGTATCTTTAAATACATAATAAAGTCGACCAAGTCCAGTAGTGTTGCGACCTACGTCGCGGTATTATACATCATATTTTTAAACCCTTGGCCTAGATCATCACGAGTGCACTTTACCCTTCACGTCTCGCTGTTACATATTATTAATTTTTTTTCTCTCGCTCGAGCTGCAATAGTTAAATGTTGTATAAAAAGTTTGAGATACGGACACAAATACACGTGCATAGAAATTGTATTTTTTAAAAATGTTTAATATGTTTTTTAGGCATTGAAAAATATATTTATTTAAGTCAAATTCTTTTTTAATAACGACTAAAGATTTTCGTTTTGCTTAAATGGATCCTTCGACAGATCAAACGTTTTATTTGTTCAAATTATGTTTCGTACGAAAACAAAATGTTTATGTAAAAATTGTTTTTATTATTTAATAAATTTTACTTGATTTATAATATTAATTTTTTTTTCTCTCGCTCGAGCTGTAATACTTAATTGTTGTATAATAAGTTTGTGATACGGACATAAATTCACGTGCATAGGATTCTTCTTTTTTCATTGTTTAATATGTTCTCTAGCCATTGAAAAATATATTTATTTAAATCAAATTCCTTTTTATCAACGTCTAATGATTTTCGTTTTATTTCAATGAATCTTCGGATAGATCAAACATTTTATTTGTTCAAATTATGTTTCGTACGAAGAAGAAGAAAAACTTTATGTACAAATTGTTTTTATTATTTAATAAATTTTACTTGATTTAAACAATTCTCCTTTACGCAACAAATATCTCCTGTTCTTTATTTGTTATATCTATCTTAATATTATCCAAAGATATAAACTATCTTTTGTTCTGATATTCTTTATCGGTTCACTGTGCTTTCCGATGTGATTTCTTAGCAGGTCATGCTTGACGTTTGTGATGCAGGAGTTACGAAGCAAGAGACCTTTCAAGATATGGGACAGCTGGCGTAACGTGAGAAAGGGACTGGTTGTGAGCAACTTCGAGGAGCTCATACACAGAGGTGAGAGAGAATATTTTTCTTTTACTTAAATGAAAAACCAAAAGCTTACAAATGGTAACGATACAAATGTCAATAATTTTTTTAATTCTTATTCTTTGATGAATCAATAAAATTTTTTTTAAAACCGCAGGAAAGGAAAAATTAGGTGTACCACAGAGTGAGAACGTATGCCTGGTGCTAGAGTCCGACGGAACTCAGGTGGAGGACGGCGAGTATTTCAAGACACTCGCCAACAACACTATACTACTGCTGTTGAGGCATGGCGAACGCTGGTGTCCAACAGGGGTTGATATCATTCGCGCAGGTACGTTAAATCATTTTTTCCCCTCTTCCTTCATATTCCCAGTAACTTATGTAAAAAACAAAACTACTAATCAATATTTCGATAAAAAAAATTGTCATCTTACAATTATGGTCAAAAGATAAAGAACTCTATAAGAAATAATATTGAAAGATTTACAATTTTTTATCCCCGTCATTTTTATCAGTATGGTAAAAAAAGTCGGACAAGGAAGAAACTTTACAAATTTTGCAACGGCAAATTATCATTTTTTATTTCATTTGTACCATGTGCTCGTGGGACAGAAGTACTACAGAAAGATGAAAAAATATCAGATAAAGGCAATGAATTCTCGAAATATTTCGTGTCGTAGACGTTGATAATTTGCCAACGTAAGTTCGTGTTAGATCAATTCTCTTCCAGCGGCATATAGAACATACCGAATAAATGGAGTAATGTATTTAAACTGGCTTGTCACTAGTTCCTCAGATAGCGTACATAAGTCGTATTATGTACAGTTCTTTCTGACAATAGGGGGTGGGACGGGATGGGTATACATAACGAAGTGTGAGAAGGCATCAGCATCATCATTTAATGTGCTTTCTGAATGGTATATATACGTGTATACATACATAAATGCATACATGGATATTTCGTGTGTACGTTAGACCGAAGGTAGGCGATAGACGCTCCATTAGTTTGCTCACGATAAACTTGTTTCACTTTGTTCAGTCTTGTGTGCTGTATGTTCACATTCATGCAGCAAACTGTCGTCGTATATGTGCCAAAGAGGGAGAGTGAGAGAGAGAGATGGAGAAGGAGGGAAAGCGAAGAGGTATGGGGATGCGTATAGTAGTATACAACTGAGATCATGGGTAGTATTCTCCTCATAGTACTATTACTACGAGGTTCAGTGGTAAAGGTCGCTTTTAGTCAGGCGCGATCCTACTCGCTTTGACAACAGGCAATTGTTTCGTACAGAGTTTTTTTTTTTTTCATTGTCGTACGGAACTAGAATTAAGAACAGTTGGTAAAGATAATTTTTGTCTATTATTAATCGATAATGGAGGGATGTTAGCGAGAAAAATATTCATCCCTTTAATTAGAGTTTAGAGAGTATTTGGTAAAATGCCTCAGGGTAGTAATCGTGAAATTACAGATTCAGTGGTAAAGACCTGTGATCAGATAATGTTGTGCTAGTGATTTTAACAGAGGTTTTGTATAAACTTAATGTTTTATTTTTAAAGGGTACACTTTTTTTAATGATAGTTGGTGATGTTTGTCAGGCAATGGGAAGGAGTAAGAGTGCAAATGTCCGTTGTTTCCATATCGTAGTATTTCGAATTTTGGAGTCGTTGGAGTAGCATACAACTGGGGTCATGGGTATTTTTCTCCTCATAGTAATATTAATACGAGGTTCAGTGGTAAAGTTGCTTTTAGTCAGACGTGATTCTACTCGCTTTGACAACAGGCAATTGTTTCGTACAGGGTTGTTTTTTTATTGTCGTACGGAACTAGATTTAAGAACAGTTGGTAAAGATAATTTTTGTCTATTATTAATCGACAATGGAGGGATGGTAACGAGAAAAATATTCATCTCTTTGATTAGAGTTTAGAGAGTCTTTGGTAAAATGCCTCAGGGTAGTAATCGTGAAATTACAGATTCAGTGGTAAAGACCTGTGATCAGACAATGTGGTGCTAGTGATTTTAACAGAGGTTTTGTATAAACTTAATGTTTTCTTTTTGAAGGGTACACTTTCTTTTAATGATAGTTGGTGATTTTGTAAGGCAATGGGAAGGAGTACCGGTGCAAATGTTCGTTGTTTCCTTACCGTAGTATCTCGAATTTTGGAGTCGTTGGAGTAATGATCGAAAAATTGGCATAAAGAGAGATTCAGTGGTAATGGCTGATTTTAGTCAGGCACTAATGTTTATTTCAACGGGTAGTTGTTACGTAAGGGTTTTCATTTCAAAAGGCTATATAGAATTAAAAAAATCAGCATTTCGAAGAGCTTTATCGTACGTAAATATTGATATAAAAAAATGTACGCATAAAATATACATAAAAAACAATGTCCTCCCAGTACTCACAAGTTCCTCAATAAAACCTACATCTCCCACCTGAATTTCATTCCAACAGACCCCCGTAACTCGAAAAGCCATCAACAAAAAAAGTCACCGTACTAAAATCAAATAAAAATTTTCCTCGCAGCAATTTCCGCAATACCGAAAATAGTTTGCGAGACGATACACGCACTGGAGTTGCACGATGAGACGCCCTCCTGGAAGATTATGGACAATAAGGGACGTGTCACGGTGGTGTTGCACTGGGACCAGCGTTCGTCGGGTAGTTCCTCGTCGTCGGGACAACAGCAGCAGCAACAGCAACAACAGCAACAACAGCATCACCACCACCATCAGCAGCAGCAGCAGCATGGCGGTCAGCAGCAGCAGCAGCAGCATCAGGCGAAAATTATGCCGGAGGGTATGGGAACTAGCTCGAAATATTCACCAACGAAGATCAAGTCGGACGGGGGTTTTTTCATAAGCGGCGGTGGTCCCGGTGGGATTGGTGTACAACGTCCATCGTTGGTTATACAAACGAGCCTGGACAAGCTCAATTACGGCGTCGTTAAAACGGGTCACATGACAGCGGGCGATATCGTATGTCCGCCACGTTACAGCAGTCCCCAAATCACTGTGATAAATCATGACGATATGGTGCAAAAGAGTTTTACTAGTCCGAGTAATAGTTCCTACGGGCCAATTGTCGCCACGGGCTCAATAATACCGGGTATCGTTTCGTCAACGAGCCCCGGCCCTAACGTCGGGGTTGCGAGTCATCAGCAACAACAAACCCAACAGCAACAACAGCAGCACAGTGGTATGCCGGGACGTCTCGTTAAACAATCGACAAATTCGTTCGAGAGCACGACAATTCATATCCATACGCCCGAATGTTCGAATCACATACATCAGCCTGTCGCGAGAAATGGCAGTCCGGTTAACGGTCCCGATGGACCAAACGGCGCTGCCGAATGTGATTTTCATTGTTGCGCACTGCACGAGGAGGGACGTCGCATTGCCGTTCATAAATCTGTCGCGACATCACCGATACAAGATGCCCAACATCAGCATCACTCGCAGCATCAACAACAACAACAGACACAAACGCAAACGCCCTCGCCGCAGCCACCCTCATCGCTTTCCGACGGTACGAGACGCTCCGGTATGGTCAAAGGACACGTTAGATTTCGCGACACGACCGACGAGGAAACGTCACCGAGAATGTCGGCTGGCGGTGTCTCGAGCGGCGGTGGTGTCGGTGGCGGCTCGTTCAATCTACATCATCATCATCATCATCATCATAACAATCATCAGGATCACGATAGCTCCGAGTCCGAGACCGAAAATACTATTATGGAAGACGAGATCGTGACTTCCGAGAAATTTTTACTTCTCATCGATCAGTTGACCGTCGATCAGAAGCATCATCTTAGCATCAAGGACATTGGCATTATACTCGAGAGGCTAAGCTCAAAGATTCTCGACGTTGAGAGATTAGATCGCGAGAGCGAGAGCGAGGAATGTTACAATTGGACCATCAAGGCTATCATAAGGGGCGATGTACTGAGGGAACTCGGTGTTATATACAATGGTAATTATTATGCGATTAGCGAACATCCCGGTTACAAGGAAGAATCGGAGGAGAATAACGAGGATAACGAGGAGGAGGAGGAGGAGGATAGACTTTAATAAACGAAGGGATGAGATTAATGAAGAAATTGAAAATAACGTGGAACGCTGTTTTACCCCTAGATAGAATTATGTACACGAAGAAAAATAAAAACACACACACACACATATAGAGAGAAAGAGAGAGATACAAGTGAGTGTGAAATGGGAAGGGCGATGCGATGAGAAATAAAAATTGAAAAATAAAAAAATTGATATAAACACACACACACGAGCAGGGATGAGGAAAAATTATATGACAAAAAAAAAAAACTCACCGAAACACAGCATACCTATTTATGGTTATTCATTAAACAATATACAGGACGTTTGAGAGGAGAACAAAGAGAAAATACGACTTTTGGAGTAATCGAAAGACTCGAGAGTGCTTGCTCGATTTTTTTATGCCCGTAACGATGAAATCGTTATGGATAATTATGATCGAGACAACGAAGATTAAGTGAGGAAAGGAAAGAGAGCAAAAAAGGAAAAAAAAAAGAATTCAATTCGATAATCGATTATTCGCAATTGACCGAATAATGTTCAATGTGCCAAGAGAAGCAATGCAGAATAAAGCGAAGAAGCGTTTTACTCGGAGGGTTTTACGAAGACGAGCCCTCGATGTGCCAATGAGAAAAGAGGGGTTTCTTTTTTCTCTTCTTTTCAAAAAGTGTTTTCCTACGAGAACGACAAGGAGAATTGAAGAGCGAGAGAGAGAGAGAGAGGGGGTTATCGAGACACGGAGAGAATGGCAAAGAAAAAAAAAACCGAGAGGAAGAAACGTCAAGAGGATAAATAAAAAAGAGAGAGAAAGAAACAACAATGCATCGTAAATGAAATAATGATACCTATAAACTTTAGCTCTAAAGAACGGTTGTTGAACATGTACTTATTAAATAGTATGTATACTTGTAGGAAACATTTGGGATACGGATGCTCTCCGTAACCGTCCACGACACTGCCCTATCTAAAGAAAATAAGAAGATGAGAAAAAAAAGGAGAAGAAAAAAAAACGAACGTACGACATACACACAAGAAAAAAAAAAACGTACTGCAGAGATTTAAAAAAAAGAGAGAGAAAACGGAACGAATGCAAAAAAAACCCATGAATATATTATAAACAGTTCAATCCTGGAATCAAGATTTATGTATATCCAGTGATGACCGAACGCGTTGGGGCTCTCTCTACGCGTTTACCTATTACGTTTCGGGCTCCCTGTCGAAGGAGAATGAAAAAAATCTCCACCTCTATTCTCTGACACATTATGAGAGTAATATATTCATTCGATAACGATCCCAGTCGACACTAATTCCATTAATTCACGCAAAAACTAATCAGCAACCACAGGTGTAAATGTAATATTGTTAACGAAAGAAGAAAAAAAAAATAGCGAGCGAGAGAGAGAGAGAAAAGCAGGAAAGAAAAAAGAAATGTGCGGCAAATGTTTTGCGTTACCTTGATACCGCTATATACATATATATATATCTACATATATATATATATATAAACATATATATATTTCGTTTTGGATCGATTTTTTAAAAATTGTTTTTTCTTTTTAAACTTTTTATCGATATTCTCCGTTGAATCGGAGAGTCAGTGAGATATGGCGAAAAGAAAATTTTAAGAAAGCGAGACGGAGAGATGAAGAGAGAGAGAGAGAGAGAGTGTGATTTAAGGTAGTAGTCTGATAACTTAAGCCGATTTTCATGTCTTTTTTGGAGGGTGTTTTTTTGTAGGAAAATAAAAATGAATCGTTTTGGATATTTAGGATGTTTTTATTCACATATTAAAGATACAAAAAAAAATTTTGTTGAAAAAATTTAATAGTTTATTATTATTATTATTATCGATCGAAGTTGGCACCTCGAAGTTGGCAGCCCGGGTCCTAACTTTTTTTCTACCGAACCGATTGCTTTCAAATTTTAACAGGCTACTCTGCACACTTATAGTTCTCGTCGGAACTACCGAGAAATTTTTTCACCCCTAACTTTTTATTTTACAACCCCTTCTTTGCTAAAGTCCCTTTATTTTAGCAAAGAAGGGGTTGTAAAATAAAAAGTTAGGGGTGAAACAATTTCTCGGTAGTTCCGACGAGAACTATAAGTGTGTAGAGTAGCCTGTTAAAATTTGAAAGCAATCGGTTCGGTAAAAAAAGATAGGACCCGGGCTGCCAACTTCGATCGATAATAATTATAATAATAAGCTATTACATTTTTTCAACAAAATTTTTTTTTGTATCTTTAATATGTGAATAAAAACATCCTAAATATCCAAAACGATTCATTTTTATTTTCCTACAAAAAAACGCCCTCCAAAAAAGACATGAAAATCGGCTTAAGTTACCAGACTACTACCTTAATTCGATGATACAAAGACATTGTTCTATTGTAAAATATAAATCGCGTTTTATTCTGTGTTATTTGAGCGACTGACAGGATCGACGTAACGAAGAAAAGAAAAAGAAAAAAAAACGATCGATTCAACGGTCTTATAGAATGTTAATATTATTATTATTATTATTATTATTAATATTAATGATTATCGTCATCATGTTTCAGAGAAAAAGATACGCGAGATCTTGTACGAGGAGTCGAGTCGAGACAGAGAGCATTTTTTTCTATAGTCTATATCGCGTGAATTAAATTAAAAAAAAAAAAACAAAAACTTAAAAAAAAAATGACTAAAAAAAAAGAGATGAGAATACGAGACGTAAGGGTAAAAGAAGAAGTTTCCAAAGTTTACCGGCAACGAATTTGACGTGAGAGGTGAACAAAAAATTTGTGAAAGAAAGGTGAAAATAATGTTAGGGAAGAATTGTTTTTTTCTTTTCTTTTTTTTCTCAGCTGCCGACAAACACAATCGTGATTTACGACTCGTTGTTCGTATATTAAATTCGTCGACTAATCTCGTACGATGAATTTGTTTGCGAATGCCTGGAGGACTCCTTCCAGAGAGAGAGAGAGAGAGAAAAAGAGAAAAAAAGTGATAGCGAATGATACGAAAATGCGTGTGCGAGTGCCTGAATTGGAATTAACAAAAAATAAATAAAAACGAAAGAGACAAAGAGGAAGTTTTGAGCGATACGAGAATCCACATCTCAGTTGGACGATATATTCGCTTAATCACGTAAACGTAAATATCGTTACGTTCGATCGTTCCTCTTCTTGACGAATTGTGAGAAAGAGTGATAGAGAAAGAGAGCGCTCAATCAATATGATATTGAGTGTGAAAAGAGTGAAAAATATATTGATCCATTTTGTGCGTTCTCATAGAGGAAATTTTATGTTTAACGAGAAAGAGTTTAATTTGTAAATTTCATTTGATCGCTTGTTTCTCTGCTCCGATTGATTTTGAGATTTTGAAAAAGAACGAAAGAAAAGAAATAATGCAGAGACCCAATCGAAACTTAAATTAAAAATGAAAATCTCAAATTCCGTTTTCTTCGTTGATAAATAAATGTCATTCCCATACCATTTTTAGACGTTATTGACGCACGTTGGCTCGGCAAAATTTCGCAAATATTGTAATATTTCATTAAAAAGTTTTCTCTGTGAGGAACGAAAATTAAGAAAAAAAAAAAGGGGGGATTAAATTGTAAGAGGTAATGTGATAGATCGAGAGAATGAAAGATATAGAGAAAAGAAAAAAAACGAGACGATAACGAGAAGGAGAAAAAAAAAGATAAGCCCTTTTCTCGCGATACTCTTTGCAATTTTAATATACATTTCTATCGTGATACTATAAGCGTAAGTACGACAGGAGAGAAAGAGAAAGAGAAAGACAAAGAGAAAGAGAGAAAGCGAAAGAGAGAGAGAGAGAGAGAGAGAGAGAGAGAGAGAGAGAGAGAGAGAGAGAGAGAGAGAGAGAGAGAGAGAGAGAGAGAGAGAGAGAGAGAGAGAGAGAGAGA
>OY253752.1:23666255-23729995 GCA_958009045.1 Oxytorus armatus
CGTCGACAAAATCAATGCGCTCATACATGAAGACCGTCGCCGAACCATTGATCAACTCTGTAAGATGTCTGGGATATCATGGAGTTCAATTCAGATGATTTTATCCAAAGATTTGCACATCAGCAGAGTTGCAGCCAAATTTGTCCCTCGCCTTCTCACAGACGAGCAAAGGGAGCGTCGACTTCAGGCATGTTTTGAATTTCAAAATCAGCTCAAAGAGGACCCTGAACTTTTTTCCAAGGGGATTACCGGTGATGAATCGTGGTGCTATGGATACGACCCCGAAACAAAGCAGCAATCAAGCGTTTTGCCACTGTGGAGGAGGTAAAACAAAAATCGCTGGAAGGTCTAAAGAACATCCCGATAAGTGAATTTAAAAAATGTTTTGAACATTGGAAGGATTGTTTGCAGAGGTGCGTTGTGGTCAAAGGAGAATACTTTGAAGATGATCAAAATTTGGTGTAAAAATATTTGAAAATAAAGAAATTATGACGAAATTCCCGTTTTTTTTGGGTCCCCCCTCGTATAAACCGACAACAGCGACGGGCGGCTCTGGCGATTTGGTCGCGGGCATTACCATACATGAATGGGTGACCACTTAGCCGTGCAAGCGCGCCGAAGGTTTAGCGGGAGTTTTGTGTTTTTCTGACATAGTAAATATAACTGAAACGCAATAAAAATCAAAACCGTCTGTATCGACACAGGTTTTCCCCAGTTTCCCTGGGCCCATGGCAAATGCGATACAGCGTAGTTAAGGTAATAGTCTGGTAACTTAAGCCGATTTTCATGTCTTTTTTGGAGGGCGTTTTTTTGTAGGAAAATAAAAATGAATCGTTTTGGATATTTAGGACGTTTTTATTTACATAATAAGGATACAAAAAAAATTTTGTTTGACAAAATTTAATAGTTTATTATTATTTTTATTATTGATCGAACTTAGCACCTCGAAGTTGGCAGCCCGGGTCCTAACTTTTTTTCGACCGAACCGATTGCTCTCAAATTTTAACAGACTACTCTACACACTTATAGTTCTCGTCGGAACCACCGAGACATTTTTTCACCCCTAACTTTTTATTTTACAACCCCTTCTTTGCTAAAATAACAGGACTTTAGCGAAGAAGGGGTTGTAAAATAAAAAGTTAGAGGTAAAAAATTTCTCGGTGGTTCCGACGAGAACTATAAGTGCGTAGAGTAGCCTGTTAAAATTTGAAAGCAATCGGTTCGGTAGAAAAAAAGTTAGGACCCGGGCTGCTAACTTCGAGGTGCCAACTTCGATCAATAATAATATCAATAATAAACTATTAAATTTTGTCAAAAAATTTTTTTTTTGTATCTTTAATATGTAAATAAGAACATCCTAAATATCCAAAACGATTCATTTTTATTTTCCTACAAAAAAACGCCCTCCAAAAAAGACATGAAAATCGGTTTAAGTTACCAGACTACTGCCTTAAGACATCTGCGGTTGCAATGGTAGTAAGGTTAGCTCGGCGAAGTGCGAGAAGGGAGTGATGGGAGGAAAAATGGAAAAAAAATGGAATTGGGAAAGGTCATACGAAGAATCCCGAAGGGGTATACGATGGAACAAAGACAAATTATAACTCAATAGAATCGGGATGCGCACCGCGCGCTGCTTTTTAGGTTAAGTTCGTCGTCTACGATCGTGCGATCTGAAGTATGCACGAACACCAAGCACGACATCGACAGCCAATTATAATGACGAGTTAGCCGGCTTCGAAAATAAATCGCACTTCGAGATATTTCGTGACGTGTCCTTTTCCTAGGGGGGATATTCAATATATATTGTCGATGACGAATTCTTTGTCTCGGTTGTATTTTCCGTTATATACAAAATATTAGCGAAACTTAGATCGACGAGGTCACGCAAGTTAAGGTAGTAGTCTGGTTACTACCTTAACTTAAGCCGATTTTCATGTCTTTTTTGCAGGGCGTTTTTTTGTAGGAAAATAAAAATGAATCGTTTTGGAAATTTAGGATGTTTTTATTTACATATTAAAGATACAAAAAAAAAATTTTTTGAAAAAATTTAATAGTTCATTATTATTATTATTATTGATCGAAGTTGGCACCTCGAAAAGAAAGCGCGTGGGTGGCCCCGGTGATTTTGGCTCTTGATGTTATCTGAAATAAAAAATTCTTGATAATTCTTAATCTATAGACATGTCATTCTGGTCGGAACTACCGGAGTTGAATTTCATGGATAAATAACAAAATGGCGAATAACAAAATGACTTTGGAAAAAAACGTCCTTTTCCATTTTGTTATTTATCCATGAAATTTAACTTCAGTAGTTCCGACCAGAATGACATGTCTATAGATTAAGAATTATCAAGAATTTTTGATTTCAGATAACATCAAGAGCCAAAATCACCGGGGCCACCCACGCGCTTTTATTTCGAGGTGCCAACTTCGATCAATAAGAATAATAATAATAAACTATTGAATTAAAAAAAAAAAAAAGTTTTTTGTATCTTTAATATGTAAATAAAAACATTCTAAATATCCAAAACGATTCATTTTTATTTTCCTACAAAAAACGCCCTCCGAAAAAGACATGAAAATCGGCTCAAGTTACCAGACTACTACCTTAAGCAGCTTTGAACGCGGTCACAACTTAGATGCGTGATCGCTTAGCCGGACACTGAATGGCGCGCCGACCGTTCGGCGAGAGGCAGTTTTTGTGAGTTTCTGATGTAGTAACTACAACTAAAAATCAATCAAAATCAAAGCCGTCTGTATCGACACAGGTTATCACCAGTTTCCCTGTGCCCATGGCAAATGCGATACAGCGTAGCTAAGACGTCTGCTGGCGCAATGGAAGTTAGGTTAGCTCAGCGGGGTGTCGGTAGGGAGTGATAGACGGAAAAATGGAAAAAAATGAAATTGGAAAGGATCATATGTAAAAACCCGAAAAGGTAAACGTTGGAACAAAGAAAAATATTAGCGAAACTCCATTTTTTTTGGCGAACTCACGTTGAAAAAAAAAAGTTGATTTTTTTTAATCATTCGATATAAAATTCGCTACCACTTAGCGATCGATTGAAAAAAAAAGCACCGTAACAGAATTACAACCACTTCGGTGTAACCATTGCCGGCTTACAACCATTTCAATGTAATATCCATTGAATCGATCTGGCAATGCTTGCCGGAGCAAAAGCGTCGGAAGACATTTTAGATTAATATATAGACGGGGATTACCGCGCGCATCAATGGTTTTTGCACTCGGGCCATATATTAACTCTATATAGACGTTACCGAATATATATGGACGATCTGATGCTGGAACATCCTAAAGCGGAATATATGTATATAGGTATATATACACGTCGAACGAATCTATACGCCCAGGAAATTACGTGTCCGCGACTTTGAACTCGGATGATCGATGCATTGAATAAGGAGAGCTGATGCTGAGCGCCCCAATTTTCCAAATCTCCTATAACTTATCAGAAGACTTTCTATCCGTCTTTTCGATACTCACCCGTGCATGTATTCCTTCTCATTATATACAAGGCTATGTATAAATTCCTTAAAAAACTTTCTTTTTCTTCAATTACTCGACTTCAAGACGCTGCCGCGTCTCTTGATTCGACACTTTACTCGTTAACTGCCGAATGGCAATCAAAAGAAAAACAGTTCGGTATGAGCTATTGTTCGGTACTAGATATTTTTATTAAAATTCGTATATCTCAAAAACCAATAGCAATTTCGACATCGCTACATTTTTCCTGCAAACTCGACACATGTCTTTGTATTTCAGAATTATTTAAGAATTTTCACTCCAGTAGTTTGGAAATTAAGGGCGGAGGGGGGTCAGTAGTAAAACCGAACATTTTGATGGATATTGTCGAAAATATTCGTCGAAAAAAATATTTCAAAAATATTTCTTCAATGCTTAACGGCCCACGTAGAAATTGCCAGTATAATTCTACTGGCCAAGCTTTGGGCCAATATTGGCGGCCAAAGTTTGGCCGCCAGTACTGGCCACGTACTGGCTGACTATCTGACCATACTATCGGCCATACTGCGGGCCATACTACGGACCGTACTACGGTCCAGTATAAAATACAGTCTTATGCCAGTACTGGTTGAATTCTACTGGCCAACCTTTGGGCCAGTATTGGCGGCCAAACTTTGGCAGTCAGTATTGTTTCAGTACTGGCTGACAATCTGGCCAAGCTTTCGGTCAGTATAAAATATCGTCTTGTGCCAGTACTGGTTGTCAATCTGGCCGCACTACGGGCCGGTATAATAACCAGATCTGGGCCAAAATAGGCTATAAAATACGGCCAAGCTCTGGCTTCGATACAGGCTTAGTACCGGGCTATAGAAAATGCCAATACTGAGAGTATTTCACTTTAACAGTTGCGTTCTGTAATGTAATTGTAGATTAGGTTATTCTGATCAAAAGTCCATTATTTTGCAAACAACCAAATTGTTGAATTATAATTTGCCCCAAACTTGAAATTGCACGATTAATACAATATTTTTGAGTGTAATATTTGCTTCATATAGCCTATATTTTATAAGCACTGTTCTATAAACATTTAAGTATGTATTTTAGATATGTATATGTACTTAGTCTCTTTTTAATAAAAACTACTCCGAGTATTTAGTATGTATCAAGTGCATTTAATTATCAAACATTTATGCATAAACAACCCAGACAACGCAGACATCCGAAGGACGTCCTAAAAACATCCGAAGAACGTCCTTACGGCCAAACTACATCCTTTGGACGTATGTGTGCTGCTTGGGAAACATCTGGTAACGTGGTAAAAAGAAACATAAATTACTCCCAGAGAGAAATAGAATTTGAATAGACATTGGATCGGCGTCCACTAGATGCCAAAAGTGTCGAAGAGACGTCGATTCGATATCTATTTAATTTGCCATTTCTCGCTGAGATGTAATTTGCACCGTCGGCAAAATCGTCTGCCAAGATCCAGCCCAATGAAATAACCAGTATTGGTACGACCGTTGGTGCCAGTAGTAAGCCAGAAGTTTGCCAGATCTGGGCCAAAGTCCGGGCCAAAGTCTGGGCCAAAGTCTGGTCCAAGGTCAGAGCCAAAGTCCGGGCCAAAGTTCGGGCCAATTAAATAACCGGTACTGGCCCGACCATTGGTGCCAGTATAACGGCCGGCTATTACACTCCTGTACCGAATCTGTACTGGCCCAATACTGGCAGCCAGTACCGGCACTACGGCAACCAGTATTGGCCCAACGCTCGGCCGTTACAATTTTTCTACGTGGGGGGATAAGCCAGTCTAGAAGCCAAAAAAATAGGCTTTTTAGGAGATTTTTTGTTCAGAAAAACTATAAAATAAATCGAGATTACAAAATAGAGTGTTTATCATACATATCAGTGACTGTGTACAATAATTTTTTTGAAGTGATTAATTTCAAAATGACGGCTGCGCAGCGTTTTTGCGATGACGTCTCCGTTTTTGTTGGTCGGAAACATAACTCAGACAATTTTCAACCGATTCACGTGAAATTTTGAATATATCTTAAAAAATACATTGTCTATGGAAGTGCGTAGGATTTTTTTTTTTATATTGCATAGTTCATTTGTTATTAACAATATTCTGACGATTTTTTAGGAAAATTTTTCACTTTTCACTTTAGAAGCGCGGCATTTGGCCAAAAATTAATATATCGAAAAAATCCTACGCACTTCCATAGACAATGTGTTTTCAAAGATATATTCAAAATTTCAAGTGAATCGGTTGAAAATTGTCTGAGTTATGTTTCCGGCAAACAAAAACATAAACGTCATCGCAAAATGCTGCACAGCCGCCATTTTGAAAGTAATCGCTTCAAAAAAATTATTGTATACAGTCACTGATATGTATGATAAACACTCTATTTTGTAATCTCATTTTATTTTGTAGTTTTTCTGAAAAAAAAATCTCCCCAAAAAGCCTATTTTTTCGGCCTCTAGAGTGGTCTAAACCCTTAAAGTAAGTCCTCTCAAACGATACCCCACTCGCCAGACCGGAATTTTTTTTTTTTCTCTTATCACACATTTTGGCCCTTCCAAATTGTCAGAATTTTTTTTTGCTCAAAAATTGCTTAGGAGCCATGTTCGGAACGCTTCACTCTAGTGTCATGTCAAATTTCAAGTTGATAGGTTCAATCGTTTGTGAGTTTGACGCCTGTGACGGATTGACAGACAGACGGACGGACGAACGAACAGCCGAGTCTCATTATAAAGATTCCGTTTTTCGATACGAAATCGTGAAAGGAGAAAAGGCCAATTTGTTCTGGTCACTTTTCCCCAACATTCGTTTCGCATTCATATATGCTGACGAATAAATGGTCGACTTACTCGCGCACAAAAAGCTCATATCTCAGGTGTGTCTTTACGGTCTTGGCTCTCTCGTGTGCAGGTCATATGCAGTACAGAGGCATGCATCTCTTCTATGACCCGCTTGAGTAACGTATATATATATATATATATATATATATATATATACATATATATATCTATATGCTATACATCGTGTCTACCATCGCGCTAAGTGTATATCTCGGTACAAAACAGTGCCCGCTTGTGCATACTTTAGTAGCACACGCACAGCTGTTGCAGGAGTTCCAATTCCCAAGCGTGTTGATAGAGCCGGTCGCGACCTCAACGAGCGTAGACAACGCGACCCCCGGCGGTGATCAGAATCAGGAAAAGTCAAAAGCTTTTTCTCATTGGAGGGCTCGATTCAGGGGTTGTTTTTTTTTATCCTTTTTTTCCCCTCTATAAACGCTATAACTCTGTGACGAGGCGAAAAATTAAGGAACACCACTTTGTCATTGTAGAGGTGTTCGAATTACTCGGTTTTTTGTCTTGACATTCTGAGATTTTTGAAAAAAAAAATGACGCTCCTATCTCAATCTATACTATATAAAGGCTCCAAGGATCTATTCGATCAGCAATTTTTCGTTTAAGGTAGTAGTCTGGTAACTTAAGCCGATTTTCATGTCTTTTTTGGAGGGCGTTCTTTTGTAGGAAAATAAAAACGAATCGTTTTGGATATTTAGGATGTTTTTATTTACATATTAAAGATACAAAAAAAAATTTTTTTGAAAAAATTAAATAGTATATTATTATTATTATTATTGATCGAAGTTGGCATCTCGAAAAAAAAGCGCGTGGGTGGCCCCGGTGATTTTGGCTCTTGATGTTATCTGAAATGAAAATTTTTTGATAATTCTTAATCTATAGACATGTCATTCTGGTCGGAACTACTGAAGTTAAATTTCATGGATAAATAACAAAATGGCGGACTTTGGAAAAAAAAACTATTTTTTCCAAAGTCCGCCACTTTGTTATTGGAAAAAAAAAACTTTTTTTTCCAAAGTCCGCCATTTTGTTATTTATCCATGAAATTTAACTTCAGTAGTTCCGACCAGAATGACATGTCTATAGATTAAGAATTATCAAGAATTTTTGATTTCAGATAACATCGAGAGCCAAAATCACCGGGGCCACCCACGCGCTTTTTTTCGAGGTGCCAAATTCGATCAAGCATAATAATAATAAACTATTAAATTTTTTGAAAAAAATTTTTTTTTTGTATCTTTAATATGTAAATAAAAACATCCTAAATATCTAAAACCATTCATTTTTATTTTCCTACAAAAAAACGCCCTCCAAAAAAGACATGAAAATCGGCTTAAGTTACCAGACTACTACCTTAATACGAATTTAACGTTGGCATTATCGTTTAGTGTGTGTTCGCGAAGCGTATATACAGTGTGTCCCAAAACTAGCACGTCAGAGTGACACAGGGATTAGATTGGCTCCAAACTTATCAGAATAAACAAATATGACCTCAGTTAAAGTCTCATGGTTTTAGAGATAAATCGTCTTTTTTGATTTTTCGGAAAATCACTAACTAGTACTTGTTATTCTGCTACCATTGCTATGAAAGTTCAAATTGTAAGCAAATTAAAGTCCAAATTCACACGAAATCCTAAAGCGGTCGGAAACACAAACGAATATAGCGAGATAACAAGAATAGCGATTGTCCGAAAAATCGTGTTTTTTGATTTCTCGAAATATCGCTAACTAGTACTTATTATTCTGCTACAATTGCTATGAAAGTCCAAATTGTCAGCAAATCAATGTCAAAATTCACACCAAATCCTGAAGTGGGCAGAAACACAAACGAAAACAGCGAGGTAAGAAGAATAGCGATTGTCCGAAAAATCGTCTTCTTTGATTTTTCGGAAAATCACTACCTAGTACTTGTTGCTACCATTGCTATGAAAGTTCAAATCTTCAGCAAATCAAAGTTCAAATTCACACGAAATCCTAAAGTGGTCAGAAACACAAACGAAAACAGCAAGGTAACGAGAATAACGATTGTCTGAAAAATCGTCTTCTTTGATTTTTCTGAAAATCACTACCTAGTACTTGTTGCTACCATTGCTATGAAAGTCCAAATCTTCAGCAAATCAAAGTCCAAATTCACACGAAATCCTAAAGTGGTCAGAAACAGAAACGAAAACAGCAAGGTAACAAGAATAGCGATTGTCCGAAAAATCGTCTTTTTCGATTTTATGGATAATTATTATTCTTGTTAACTCGTTGTTTTCGTTTGTGTTTCTGACCACTTTAGGATTTGGTGTGAATTTTTACATTGATTTGCTGACAATTTGGACTTTCATAGCAATGGTAGCAGAATAACAAGTACCAGGTGGCGATTTTCCGAAAAATCAAAAAAAAAAACGATTGTTCTCGAAAACCATGAGACGTTTATTGAGGTCATATTTGTTTATTCTAAGTCCGGAGGCAAACTAACCTCCCTGTCACTCGGACGTGCTAGTTTTGGGATACCCTGTAGATAGCGTGGTAGCGCAATTCCTGTAAAATCGCGCGGGAAAGCGAGAAGCATTGGATCATTCCACATTCGCGGCATCATAGATACGTTAGTGTGGGTGCGTAATGCGGGAAATTCGAGGAGATAGTGCGGATACACGAGGTGTATTCTGCGACGGAGCAGAGCAGGGTTTCCCCGATCGAGGAATCATAATCACCGCGCGCGCATATACGCGTTCCACCTATACCGCATCGATGAGATTAATGTTTCCGCTGTCGCCTCGTGGCGTTCGTCGCGTTTCACCCCCTCGAACCTATCGTGTCGAATTCCCCGTTCATTGATTTACGGGAATCTCGGGTACAAACCCTCTGGAAACTCTCGTATTAATCAAAATAGTTTATTGCACAACTGATATATATCTATAGACACAGCGATCAGGAATCGTGTACGAAATTCGGTACGACTCTTTGTCCTATTTCTTTTCTATAGAAACGAGATTTTCCATCCGCAATACCATTCCACGAGAGTATATGAGTACTCGTGTACGATCGATCGTCGCGATCCTATAAACCCACAGCCCTTTCGCGAGCCTCGTAAACGTTTCAAGATCATGCAACAACTATGATATATTATACCCAACGAAGTTTACGGTCTCTGCGCGGTAATTGTATACGTCAACCGGTAATGCATTACGAGACGGTCTTTAGCCAAGTGGAAATAAGTGGGAAAATTGCTCGTTTCAAATGTGCATTGCCCATATTCGCAATTTCCATTCGAGTCCGTAGATTCAGAAAACTATTGACGGTAAAAATTCGTCGTAAGACGTCGTCCGCTACTCCCTACGATATATTTTTCAGTGTTTATTCCCTTGCGATGAATAACATGATAAAATCTTATGGAACGACTCAAATCATATCGTCTTAACGTTTGTGATGTAAAATAACAATTAAACCCAAACAAACACACAGTTATAGAGTCAGGTTTGAGTAGAGGGTGCGGGAACGTGAGCGGGGTTATGTAAAGTAAAAAGAATTGCGCAACAGACCCAAACGGTACTTAACCGAGGGTGGAGTAAGCATTTTATGTATTTCTACAAAATAGAATCACAACGGTTGTAAGATATTAGGAAAAAAAATCTCACAACTATTGTAATTCTGGTGTCAAAATAAAAAATAGTGGTCTTAAACGTGAAAATAAAATTTTATAACGTTCTCGACGAACTGTAGTCTTCTCTTGAACACAGAGTGAGACGCGCGTTTACGTATTTTCGAGATGACTCACCGATGCTGGCAAAAGCCCCGGGTATTTGTGGAATGAGCGTTTGAAGCCTTAAGAGAAAATTCCGTACCGCATACCATCACCGAAACATATTTTCGCTTGTTTACAGCACGCCAGGAACGCGAGATTTTCCCCTCAGCATCCCTCTATCATCTACCTCTCTTTCTCTTTCTCTTGACGCACTACAATTCGCCAGTCACAATACACACGATGAACCAAACGTCCGTGAGACATATGAAGATTGTAACGGCGAGCAAATGTGAATTTCTTGATTTGCCCTTTTACGCGAAAAGTTTCGTTTTGGCCCCTGTGGCCGGAGATACGAGAATACGAGTGTACATATGTTTTTCGAGGCGACGCGATGATAGACGCTGCGCGGGAACGACAAAACGCAGCGAGAGATTCGTTGTAAAATACAACGATTCGGCCACACACCACGTGCTTCACGTCGCTGGCTATAAACCGCCAAATACTGCGCCCTAATAACCACGTCGTAAATCAGCGTTTTCTCTCTCGTTGTTTCGTCACAATTTTTCGTCGCGTCAACAACGTCCGGGGTGTGTTTGTGAATAACACGAAAAATGTATCGATCCAACCGATCGATGCGGTACTATTAGGGGGTTGCAGAATGTTATATCGGGGGATATATATAGGTCATTCAATCTTGCCTGATCGAATTATTGCTTTCGAATGTCCCCACCGCAAAGCACTGCGATTACCCTCTTTAACTTCTACGCGTCGAACTTTCACGGCTTTCACGGAAGTCGAATTACCTCTCGTTAATCGTACGCTCTATCGGCATATTGTTATATATATATATATATATCGCTGCGAACGAGCTGGAGCCACGTTGTCACCGTGTATAACACGAAGAACCGGACTAACTCCTCCTGAGGCCGGGGCTTAACTGAGAACGAAGCGAGTCCGATAACGGGGTGCGCATGCTCCTTCTCTATTCGTTCGCGTCTCGTTTCCGTCACTCAACCACCCTCTCTCGATCCACCGTACACCGGCACTGGGGGTCGACGTTTCTCTCGTGGCACTCTTCCTATTATATATATATATATATATATATATATATATATATATATATATATATGTGTGTGTGTGTATGTGTGTATGTTTATATATACTCGATCTAATTCCTCTTCGTTGCTTTATACGCACACCTCGCGTATCGCCAAGATCGCGTTATTACGTTATCTATGTGTGCGCATACCAAGTTTGATAAATTACGGAGCGTTAAATATATAACCATGTTCCGTGCATAGTTAACGGTGAATCTGATGTCGCCGTCTCTCGTAGTGTGAAGAGAAAATGTTTAATCAACGATCGGTAATAATTTATCCGTCGATTCGTCAAAGATTTCGGATAAATATTTGTTGTATACTTCGATTATTGACGATGAATTATCGTCAATCTCCGATCGAAATTAATTATTGATTATTGATTATTAATTATTCATTATCGTAGATTTAGTGGACGTTGTTTACAATCTTGCTTGGTTACCGGTTTACACCACCCTCTCTTTGGTAACGCGGTGTGAAAACAAAGTGTTTAATCACCGATCCGTTAATTTGTCAAAGATTTCGGATAAATATTTATTGAAAATTTTGATTATTAACGATTAATTATCGCCAATCTCCGGTTACAATTTATTGTAAATTATTAATTGTTGTAGATTTGCTGGACGTTGTTTACAATCTTGCTTGGTTACCGGTTAATACCACCCTCTCTTTGGTAACGCGGTGTGAAAACAAAGTGTTTAATCACCGATCCGTCAATTTGTCAAAGATTTCGGATAAATATTTATTGAAAATTTCGATTATTAACGGTGAATTTTTGCCAATCTCCGGTTACAATTAATTATTAATTATTAATTATTAATTATTAATTATTAATTATTAATTATTAATTATTAATTATTAATTATTAATTATTAATTATTAATTATTAATTATTAATTATTAATTATTAATTATTAATTATTAATTATTAATTATTAATTATTAATTATTAATTATTAATTATTAATTATTAATTATTAATTATTAATTATTAATTATTAATTATTGTAGATTTGCTGGACGTTGTTTACAATCTTGCTTGGTTACCGGTTAACACCACCCTCTCTTTGATAACGCGGTGTGAAAACAAAGTGTTTAATCAGCGGTCCGTCAATTTGTCAAAGATTTCGGATAAATATTTATTGAAAATTTCAATTATTAATGATGCATTATCGTCAATCTCCGATTAAAATTAATTATTGTATATTTGCTGGACATTGTTTACAATTTTGCTTTGGTACCGGTGAACACCAGTCTCTCTTTGGTAACGTGGTGTGAAAAAAACGGTTTAATCAGCGATCCTTAATAATTCATCCGTCAATTCGTCAGAGATTTCGGATAAACATTTATTGAAAATTTCGATTATTGACGATAAATTACCGTCAATCCGATTAAAATCCCGATTAAAATTAATCATCGTAGATTTTCTGGACGTTGTTTACAATTTTGCTTTGTTACCGGTTAACTCTCTCCCTCTCTCTGGTAACGCGGTGTGAAAAAAGACGTGTTTAATCAACGGTCCATAATAATTTATCCGTCAATTCGTCAAAAATTTCGGACAAACATTTATTAAATACTTCGATTATTGACAATGAACTATCGTGAATCTCCGATTAAAATGAAATATTGTCGATTTGGTGGACGACATTTAGAATTTTGCTTTGTTACCGGTTAACATCACTCTGTCTTTGGTAACGCGTTCCGTGTTTTACGTCCGGCTCCCTCGGCACGCGATGTACATATACACCGGGAAACCGGAAATTGAACTTGTAGCCGAGGAAGCTTGATGTGATGTGTTAATTTTCGTCTTTAAATTATCAAAAAAAAAAAAAAAAAAAAAAAAAAGAAACTTTTCGTTTGCTGTGATAATTGTAATATTTGAAAAACCGTTCCGTATTTCATTGGCTTCAATTATGTCTTTCAAATACCTCGCTACTCCCCGCGGTCGGCCTTCTGCACAATTCGGACAATACGAGCCACGACACAACAGACGGAACTTTGCGCAACTGACGTTACAATTTTAAGAGTAGTTGCGACATTCTGCGTTACCAGCAGTTGGGACGACGTCCGGGAGAGCAGCGATAGCTTACCAGCGATAAAGGAGGAACGTTTCGATCTCAATTTCACGTGTTTCTCCGTAAACGACTGTAAATAATATTTACCTATGCTTGATCGTCCTGCATTGCAGAATCTTTTGCAGCTCGTTCTCCCCGCCGTACGAATAATGCAACGGTGTTACAACGCATCTTAAAGTACAGGTCAAAATGAACTTCGACGTGTTCTATATCGATCAAAGCACGTTTTTTTGTTTCCTCGATCTCGCAGAATTTCATCGAACTTCACTACCGCGATAAACATTTCGTGAAACAGTTGATTGGCAAACTATGCTTTTTACATTGCCACATGTTTTGTTCGTGCGGAGCTAAATTTTCCGATTACTTGAAAAAGAAAATAATAGAGCATCCCCTAAACTTGTGGAATTAAAGGTAAAATGGATTTGGAGAACACGAGCATGCGGATTTTCGACGAAACTAACGTACTTGCCTCCATTTAGCCTCCAATGTGTGATATAATCCGCAAAAAATCTTGTCAACACTAATGTATTAATGACGAATTTTCCAGAAATTCTCCGCGGGATAGACGAACAAAAAAGAGTCTGGTTTAGTGGGACAATAATGAATATATAAAACGTCAATCGTAGCTGCTTTGAAATAAGTTTCTTTATTTGAACTTATAGAAGAATAATCGCGTCGCTTAATCGTATCTGAATCATTGGTAAACGTTGATCGGGTCTAATTGACGGCGTTTCAGTTTTTCATTCATTGTCACATCGTTAATCGTTGCGCGTAGCCAATGGTCGTCTTTCGGAGAGATACATTTTGACAAATAATGTACATTACAAAGAGGACAATGAACGAAATGCTTAGCCTGAACTAGTGGTGGTGATCCGGTATCGTGATGATCAATAGAACAGGCTTTGCCAACGTTTCTACCAGATGACCGATGACTCAACAGGTTGCACGCTGATAAGCGGGTGTCCATAAATTTTTCAACTCACCAACGGTGCTTTTCGTTATGTTTTTAGTACGTCTACGTATACTTCTCTCATCGGGTCGTGACGATCGTGAATTTCATGCCAAAATTATGATTCCTCGGGTTGAACTTTCTCGGTCGTTGCCGAAACATTGTCGCGGACCGGTTCAGGCTCGTGAATTCCCATCCATTGACAACGTTTCTGCAGTTCCTGTCGGTATCTAAAAGAGAATTAATCGAAACGTCATTGATGTGCTCGCTGATGCAAATCCGTTGAGACAATTTTCCACGAAAAATAATAATATTTTTCATCGTCGACGAAAGTACCTAGGATGATTTATGGCATAGATCCAAGGATCGATGCAGGAGACCGTCTTCGCGAATACAGCTGGCAACATCGTCGAGAATGGCGTCAGCGATTCGCTACGAAAAAAAAAAAAAAAAAACCACACGATTTTAGTCGATAAGACGACGTTGCTTCGTCAATTATATCGAGCGTGAAGATAAAATGAATGATTACCGATTGCCGAAGGCTCCGGTCATCGCAACGATCGCGTACGGTGTCCACGAGCAAACAAAGAGGAAGAAGATCGTGAATGCCACTTTGGCAATTCTCATTTCGACGCTCCTATCGCCATCTTGATTCGAGACCAGTGACTTAACATTCATTTTTTTCGCCTTTAACCAGACAATTCGCATTGTTTACCGTGTGTTCTCAAGTTAGGAAGGCTCGCGCCATTAAAAATTTTAACTGACATCTCGAAAATTGTATATTCAAAGTACCTGTTCGCGAAGCATCTTTTCGTGTCGGCGAACGGATTTCAAAAGCTGAGAGTAGAAATAAACGATGAGCATCATTGGTATAGCGTAGGCCCAAGTGAATATACATCCTACAAAGACTTTCGTGTCCTGATCGTCACTGAGAAAATCGAAGCTGCACGTCGTCAGAAATCCCTCTGTGAATGAACATTGAGGGAAATTCGTAAAATCGTTGCCAAAGATAAAACTATGGTGAGGAAGGAAAGTGGGTCAGACGAGAGTGGTGTTGTTGGATCTCGTGAAGATTTACCTGGCACGTAACGACCCCAGATTCTCGTTATCGGTAAAATTGTAAATGGCATTGACCAGAACCACGTAATGGCGATAATAACGGCCGCTTGTTTACCGTTCAATCTTCCATCGATCGGACACGATATCGTTCTGCGTTAATCAAATGACAGAATCAGAATTCGTACATTAACCAAACCATCTGAGATCAGGCTCATCAACGTCGTACCTGTAACGATCGAAAGCGATCGCGGCGTTGTTAATCGCCGAACCGATGCCCGATACGCTACCGAGTGCTGCGTAAATGTCACAACCGATTTCCCAACCGACAACGCGCTCGAGAAAACTGTTCACTATCAGCATCGGCATCTCGAGCATCATTACCAGATCGAAAAGTGCCAAATTAACGACAAACATGTTCGAAGGTGTTCGGAGTGATTTGGATCTTTAACGTATGAATAAAAAACCAATATATATGTGGCAATAGTAATTCTATATAGGTGAGAAGAGAATGGGCAACGAGAGAGTCTTACGTGGTGAAGATCCATACGACGCAACCGTTGCCAACAGCGGAAACTATCATGAGCATAAAGTAGACAAGGGCAAGACCGATGTGCCAGTATTTTCCAGGAGCGAGAAAGCCACGCCAGTGTGGATGCACAAGTTCCGAGTGTTCCGGCGGTATGTTCCATCCCAAAAGGCGTTCTTGCATCTGTTGAACTTGTCTGAAAAAAAAAGAAAACGAACAAAATTTTCCTATTATGTTACATAATCAATTACGTATAATTAATGGAATTATGGAAGATTATAGAGACTGGTAACGCGCGTTTGTGGCTGATGTCTGTGGACTATCGGTCGGTATTAATTAATTCATCGGGGCTGAAGTATGATAAGGGCTTTGCGAACAACGGGCCGGTGCATCGTTGTCAATAACATAGAAGCCCCGAGGATGGAGAAGACGAGGTGAAAGTAGGAAAGAACGAGAGTGTCCTTGATGTCTGTCGCAGTGATGGGGTGGAGTTATGCACGCGCTAGGGACCAACCCGACTCTCCCGAACTGACAATACCAAATGATTAGTTGGAATCGCATGGAAATATAGATATAGATAATGGAGAAGCTGGAAGCAAAGCGGTATTCTCATTTCGAGCTTGTTCGACATCGACAACGATCGAATTGTCCCATTCCACTTTGGTTATTGCTACTCGCACTATGTTACCATCAAGCTACTCGCCATCTCGTCAATGTCTTTCGTGCGCTTTCTATCTCTATCACACTCTTTTTGCAGTTCTCTTTAAGGCCTTACATACGTCCAGCGGTATCGAAAACGTACCCAAAGAAAAACTGTTTTTAAGAGGGATAGAAATAGAAATTGATAAAAAAATTCTTACACATTGTTTATTACTGTGTTAAGTTTGTAAAAAAATTTATTTCAATTTTTTTTTTCAAAAATTACAACATGAAAAATCACATTTTTTGAAGCACTGTAAAAAAAAAGTTGCTCCACGGTCGGCAGTATTTCTTCCTCAAATGTTGACGGATCTGCAAAATGTAAAGAAATTCTTGTAGAATAAGGTAGTAGTTATAGTCTGTCGAGCCGGATTTTTGAAATTCGAAGAATTAAACAATTTACGGTAATTTAAAAAAAAATGTTAAGTTTGTGTCAAAAAAGTCACGCTTTAATTGTTTGTATAAAATTTTCTAATTATAATTTTGAAAATTCGGCTCGACAGACTATAGAAAAAACAATTACGAATATAAAAAAAAAAAAAATCATCAAAAAATATTAAAAATCTTACGAGTTATCATGCCGACCGTGTCAGAAAAAGTAGTTTTGAGAAAAACGCGTTTAAAGTTTCAAGCGCGTTTCGCTCGAAGTCGCGCGAGAGCAAGAACTTTATGAATTTTTTAAATTTATTTAGTTAACTTACGTCTAATCTCCCATTACAGCTTCATATTGTACGCCTTCCTTGTCAGTAAAAAATTGTTGTTGTTTATTTTTTTCTAATCGACGAATTGTTCTGGCCTCTTTTGTTGCTTTGGTAGCGTTGATGCGAGCGTGTTTCACATTATCAGGCAGTCACATTATCTACAATAACTTTTGAACTATGGGGAATTTTTACAATCAGCTTACACAGAAATACGCCTAAGACTATAAGGAATAATAATCTGTAAACAAAAAAAAATCGATTTTTTGAAAATTCTCGACGTATGTAAGGCCTTAACTTTGTACCTCCCTCGACATATATAACCAACATGAACATTTATATAATGTTCCTTGTAGGACCGTAGCTTCTACATCAACGCATGCACACACAGACCAAAAAAAAACCCCGAAGCACATACTCCGAAGCTCTTACTGACACAATACCCGAGCGATTATCAAAGAAATGATCAAGTACACCCACCCAACCCCTCCGACTCCGCCGACAAAGGCTTGCATCGGGCTTATGATGGTGCTGTCGTTGAAGTACATCTTGATTCTCTTCCTCTCTTTTCGTTTTCCCTTCTTCCTCTGCTTCTTACTTTCCTTATTTACCTCTCACGATTTTTGTTTGTGAAGAAGACTAATTGGATGGCCTCGACCGATCTCACATTCTCTTGAATCAACCAACCAGTTTTCAGCCTGCGAAATATACGACCGATATTAATGTTTTCTCGTCGCGAACAACGTGCTTCGCGATTAACGAGCAGCGAATTTCAATTGACACACTGACTCCTATTCAAAAATACGATATCCTACCGTCTCACGGAAACGTTGATCAAAGCTCAATTGGAATAATGAAAATGGGATATTACGCCGTTGGGAAATTTTTACGATTTGCTGTTTTTGATGGAGTCAATGACGGGGAATAATTCAATCGCGATTAAGAGGGAGAGTATCGAGGGACTGCGTTACTTTGAAGTGAGACGCGGTGCGAACGTTGGGAATGCGTTCCGCAACTCACTTGAATTTCTGGCACAGTACCGTTCCCTTTTATACGGTATTTCAACGAGAGATCACGGATAGCGTGCCCGCTGATAATTTAATTCGATTTGAAACAGATGCACGAAGAAACCTTTAGTTTGGCTGAGGCTAGACCGTCACGCGATATTTTATATCAACCCTATAACCGAGTCTCATTGTTTATCCCTCCTCTTTCAACCACCCCACCCCCCACCTTCAGATTACCTGCGGTCTCCGTGCCCCTTCGCCTCTTCTGCTCCATTATGGTGCCCGCAAAGAGGTCATCGGACAAACGTCATTCGTTCGTTTCCAAATGGGAATGAGAATACCCACAAAGGATTGAAACTTTTTATGAAATTTAAATTTTTCGATTGAGGGAACATCGAGCGAGGCTGATGTCATTGAAGTTCATGTCAATCGACTCAGGGATTTGAAGGCTTTGAGATTTTATGTTTTAAGGCCTTACATACGTCGAGAATTTTCAATAAATCGTTTTTTTTTTGTTTACAGATTATTATTCCTTATAGTCTTAGGCGTATTTCTGTGTAAGCTGATTGTAAAAATTCCCCATAGTTCAAAAGTTATTGTAGATAATGTGACTGCCCGACGAAACACGCTCGAATCAACGCTACCAAAGCAACAAAAGAGGCCAGAACAATTCGTCGATTAGAAAAAAATAAACAACAACAATTTTTTACTGACAAGGAAGGCGTACAATATGAAGCTGGAATGGGAGATTAGACGTAAGTTAACTAAATAAATTAAAAAAATTCATAAAGTTCTGGCTCCAGCCGCGCGCGACTTCGAGCGAAACGCGCTTGAAACTTTAAACGCGTTTTTCTCAAAACTACTTTTTCTGACACGGTCGGCATGATAACTCGTACGGTTTTTAATATTTTTTGATGATTTTTTGTTTTAAATATTCGGAATTGTTTTTTCTATAGTCTGTCGAGCCGGATTTTTAAAATTATAATTAGAAAATTTTATAAAAACAATTAAAGTGTGACTTTTTTGACACAAACTTAACATTTTTTTTTAAATTACCGTAAATTGTTTAATTTTTCGAATTTCAAAAATCCGACTCGACAGACTATAACTACTACCTTATTTTACAAGAATTTCTTTACATTTTGCAGATCCGTCAACATTTGAGGAAGAAATACTGCCGACCGTGGAGCAACTTTTTTTTTACAGTGCTTCAAAAAATGTGATTTTTCATGTTGTAATTTTTGAAAAAAAAAATTGAAATACATTTTTTTACAAACTTAACACAGTAATAAACAATGTGTAAGAATTTTTTTATCAATTTCTATTTCTATCCCTCCTAAAAACAGTTTTTCTTTTGGTACGTTTTCGGTACCGCTGGACGTATGTAAGGCCTTAATAAAGATTTTTCATTATCTATTTTAGAAAATAACATCGGAATAACCGAGTTAAAATAAGAATGTTTGTCAATTAACGTCCGTATAACGTCATTCTTTACGTTCTCTCGCGAATTCTTCCCCCACGTAGAAGCCACAATTGATCAAAACATATACACACGTGCATTCGATTACGGATGAGGTTTTTCAAACGCGATAAATAAGGAGGAATGAGGAACGATGTATATCGCGCGAATTCCATGCATCAAGAAGTTTTTTTCTTTGTTTTATTTTGATTATGCAATTCTTTTCTTTTTTTTCCTCCCAGTAAAATGAAATATATACACGGAGATGAGTTAAGAGAGCTGAAGCTCGTGACGCTGAAGCTGCGTCAACTGTGTATTTTTTAATGTAAAGTTTTCTGCGGCGAGTGCCCGCAGGGAAAGTCGTTGTGTATGTAACCTCTATATCTCATCAGGAAGTCATCCATATACCAGCACTCTCGGTCCTCGCTATTTCACTCGCTTCGTAACGCACACACGTGCACGTAAAACTTCGTTGGAAAACGAGTGAAAATATTTGTTTGTTTTTTTTCTTTCTTTTCCGCCAAATATACGAGCTTTATTTTTTAACTCGGCGTGTTTGTAACACTCTATACGACCACCGCTATTGTTGGTAATCTCGCTTCGGCTTTTCGTACACTGAAGAATCTCGGGGGCTAATAGATGTCCAATTTGTTTATCCACCGGAGTAAAAAGGGGCTAAAAATATTACGGGCAGAGTTAAGCGAAAAATCCATTCGTTCAGATACCATCCAAATATTACATTTAATTACAGTAGCATCAACGATCCGACGAACGATCTTGCAAATCCTCACAATTCGTTCATTCAAGTCTCTAGTCCCTTCATCTCCATTTAAGGCTCACAGACCCCTGAAATTAAAAAAAAAATCCATTTTTGTTACAGATTTTTGTTCTTTATACTTTTAAGAATTCTTTAAAAAAAAACTTTTAAGAAAATTCCACTGCGTTACAAAGTTATGGAAATAAATGTGAGCGGGCATCGGATTGGGACGGCTACCTACCGGAAACTTTGAGGTAGTAGTCTGGTAACTTAAGCCGATTTTCATGTCTTTTTTGGAGGGCGTTTTTTTGTAGGAAAATAAAAATGAATCGTTTTGGATATTTAGGATGTTTTTATTTACATATTAAAGTTACGAAAAAAAATTTTTTTGAGAAAATTTAATAGTTAATTATTATTATTATTATTATTGAGCGAAGTTGGCATCTCGAAAAAAAAGCTCGTGGGAGGCCCCGGTGATTTTGGCTCTTGATGTTATCTGAAATAAAAAATTCTTGATAATTCTTAATCTATAGACATGTCATTCTGGTCGGAATTACTGAAGTTGAATTTCATGGATAAGTAACAAAATGGCGGACTTTGGAAAAAAGGCCGTTTATTTTAGCAAAGAAGGGGTTGTAAAATAAAAAGAAATTTAACTTCAGTAGTTCCGACCAGAATGACATGTCTATAGATTAAGAATTATCAAGAATTTTTTATTTCCGATAACATCAAGAGCCAAAATCACCGGAGCCACCCACGCGCTTTTTTTTCGAGGTGCCAACTTCGATCAATAATAACAATAATAATAAATTAATAAATTTTTTCAAAAAAATTTTTTTTTGTATCTTTAATATGTAAATTAAAACATCCTAAATATCCAAAACGATTCATTTTTATTTTCCTACAAAAAAACGCCCTCCAAAAAAGACATGAAAATCGGCTTAAGTTACCAGACTACTACCTTAAAGGCTCACAAACCCCTGAAATAAAAAAAAAATCCATTTTTGTTACAGATTTTTATTCTTTATACTGTTAAGAATTCTTAAAAGAAAAACTTTTAAGAAAATTCCACTGCGTTACAAAGTTATGGAAATAAATGTGAGCGGGCATCGGATTGGGGCGGCTACCTACCGGAAACTTTAAACGCGTTTTTCTCGAAACTACGATTTTAGACAGTGTCAGCACGTTAACTCAGGCAACTTTTAATATTTTTTAACCTTTTTTTTTTGTAAATTCTCATAATTATTTTCTCTATAGTCTGACGAGAGGTTTTTTTCATTTTCTGGTAGGACAATTTTTTATAAATTATTGAACACTAATTTTTTGTTTCAACTGCATACTAAAGTTTGAAATACTGTAATTTCTTTATAAAAAAAAAAAAAAAAAAATCCCTCCGTCAGACTATTACTACTACATTATTTTATTAGATTCTTTTTTTACTTTCGCAGGTTGGATAATTTTTCGTGAGGTTATGATGTCGGCAAGGAGGCGCCGTGATTTTTATCAGTGGTCCATTTATACCCGTGAAAGATGACGTTAATATTTTTTTTTTAATTAAAAAATTTTCTATCTCATAGTCAAGAAGTTAATAAAGAATGTGAAATCAACAATTTAATTTGTTTTTCACCATATAATAAAATAAATAAAATAAAATAAAAATTATCATAAACTTTATAATAATTTTTTAAATTGACTTGGTTTTCAGGGCGCGCAGTGGTATGTGATAAGCCCTTAATAAAAATAATTGTGAACTCATTTTGCCAAATTAACCGTCGATTTTAACAAACGACGCCACTGTTCTCAAAATGATTTTTCAACTTTCGTCGAGTCAAACTTTTCGAAATTTTTTACTAAATGTAGTGGTAAAAAAAAGTTGACTTAAAAATGTATCGAAAGTATTTTCATTTTTTGAATGTTCACTGATATGAATTATTAATTTGCACATATATATATAGGAGAGCCGTACAATACTCAAAGACCTGATATATTCGAGACGCGCTATATGTAGATGTATTCCGAAATTAACAACGTCATTGTCGCTATAGTTTCTATCACATTCCGGGATGAATTGAAATTCAGTGTGTCGAAGCGAAGAGAAAAGCGTTGTCTAGAGCGACGCGACGGTGCGCGCCAGCACAGAGTACCGAGATGCAAAGGAGTACGAGTATAAGCCCGACGTGCATCCACCTATACGGCTTTCAACCTACCCTATGGAATCACGGCCCAACCGAGATAGACAAAGGAATGCAGATTGCAGGGACGCGGATTAACGAGGATTAACACTAATTGGTCGGAAGCGGGATCTCAGTCGCATTTCACGAGAGAAGACAACCGACATTGACAGTGTTGGGGATTTTGGAACGGTGGTGCATGGTATGGCGGCAATGATTTGACTTGGCGCTCGACGTTTCTCCACTCTCCCGCTTTCAAACAGTTATTTTCGAGTCGACAGAAATTCTCGTTATCGAAATATCTATGTATGTAGGCGCGTATACAATGTTCCATATCGCATCAAAGGTTTGAGCGCGAACGAGTCTTACACGGTAATTGCGGCATTGTGGGAACCGTTGCATGAATAATCATATCGGGCGTGGAAGATCTCGTGTACAGGAAGAAAAAAAATCGCCAGAAATTGAGGGACGGGCTGAAATTTTCGAACTTTAAGAGCTTCTAACGGCCGAAATGTCGAATTTATTTACGAGGATCTAAACGTTGTGGAAATTCTGTTGTAACATCCATCGTTTTTTAAACAGATATGTCATTGCCAAAAAATAGTAATACACCAAGGATTAAATGACAAGAATAATTACGTAACCGACTGAAAAAAGTACTGGCATCAAGAGCCAGCTACATAGAACAAAAATCTTATTTTCATAATTAGCGCAGATTGGAGTTCCGAAAAATTTGAGCGTCGAAAAACCAAGTTCCCGAATGGCTGAGTTTTGTTTCTAACAAAACTACTGATTCCAAAAAGTATCTACTATATGATAATAAGGGCTCATATACCGCTGCGCGAGCTGAAAACCGGGTAAGTTTGAAAAATTATTATACAGGTTATATGGTGAAAAAAAAATTCAATTGTTGATTTCTCATTTTTTATTAACTTTTCGACTATAAGACAAGAAATTTTTACATTTTTTTTAAAATATTAACATTATTTTTTATTGGGATAAATGGAGTACTGATGAAAACCATGGCGCCTTCTTGTCGACATCATAACTTCACAAAAAATTATCCATTCTGCAAAAATAAACAAGAATCTCGTAAAGTAATGTAGTAATAATAATCTGACCGAGGGATTTTTTTTTTTTTTTTAATAAAGAAATTACAGTATTTTAAGGTAGTAGTCTGGTAACTTAAGCCGATTTTCATGTCTTTTTTGGAGGGCGTTTTTTTGTAGGAAAATAAAAATGAATCGTTTTGGATATTTAGGATGTTTTTATTTACATATTGAAGATACAAGAAAACATTTTTTTGAACAAATTTAATAGTTTATTATCATTATTATTATTGATCGAAGTTGGCACCTCGAAGTTGGCAGCCCGGGCCCTAACTTTTTTTTCTACTGAACCGATTGCTTTCAAATTTTAACAGGCTACTCTACACACTTATAGTTCTCGTCGGAACCACCGAGAAATTTTTTCACCCCTAACTTTTTATTTTACAACCCCTTCTTTGCTAAAATAAAAGGACTTTAGCAAAGAAGGGGTTGTAAAATAAAAAGTTAGGGGTGAAAAAATTTCTCGGTGGTTCCGACGAGAACTATAAGTGTATAGAGTAGTCTGTTAAAATTTGAAAGCAATCTTTTCGGTAGAAAAAAAGTTAGGACCCGGGCTGCCAACTTCGAGGTGCCAACTTCGATCAATAATAATAATAATAATAAACTATTCAATTTTTTCAAACTAATTTTTTTTGTATCTTTAATATGTAAATAAAAACATCCTAAATATCCAAAACGATTTATTTTTATTTTCCTACAAAAAAACGCCCTCCAAAAAGAACATGAAAATCGGTTTAAGTTACCAGACTACTACCGTAAACTTTAGAATGCAATTTAAAAAAAAATAGTGTTTAATAATTTATAAAAAAATTGTCCAACCGAAAAATTAAAAAAACCTTACGTCGGTCTATACAGAAAATAATTATCAAGGTTAAAAAAATTATAACTTCAACAACAGTGATCGAATCTCCAAAAATAAAAAAGAATCTACTAAAATAATGCAGTAGTAAAAGTCTGACGAAGGGATTTTTTTTGTGAATAAAGAAATTACAGTATTTCAAACTTGAGTATGCAATAGGAAAATAAAAAATAAGTCTTTAAAAATTTATAAAAAATTGTCCAACCAAAAAACTAAAAAAAACCTCTTGTCAGACTATAGATACAATAATTATCAAGTTTGAAAAAAAAAAGTTGAAAAATATTGACAATTCACTGAGTTATCGTGCTGATCTTATCTAAAAATATGGTTTCGAGAAAAAGGCCCCCAGTTTCTGGTAGGTACAACGTGAACCCGATGTCCGGTTACATTTATTGCTATAACTTTGTGACGGAGTGGAAATGGAAATTTCTTAAACGTTTTTTTCAAAAAAATTCTTAAAAGTATAAAGAATAAAAATGTGTAAAAAAAATTGATTTTCGAAAATTTCAGGGGTACTGAGCCCTTAAAAGCTCTTATCGCCGAAATTTCGATTTTCTTTGTGAGGATCTAAAAGTTTTGGATATTCGAAAATTCGTTATTTTTAAAACAGATATGTCATTGCCAAAAATAGTAATACAGCAAGAATTAAATGACAAGAATAATTACGTGATCGACTGAAAAAAAGTACTGACATCAGAACCCAGCTACGTATAACAAAAATCTTAGGTAAATATGGAGCAAAAGGGACCCACTTCCGATGACCCTGTCCTTCATATATGATGTCAAGGGAGCCTTCCTGAACAACTTTTTCCTCTGGCAAAATTGGGGGCCATTATTTATTAAAAACTTATTAACAAATAACGTTGATAATTCATATAGCTATTTTCTTTATATGTCAGTCACAATCACATTGTCCTTCACATACGTTGTCAAGAATAACCCCCTGAGTAACATAATAAAGTTTAATCCGTCGCTCATTGTTTGTTAAAAAGTTATGAACAAAAGAAGTTTCATAAATCGAACATGAAATACTTTTGCTAGTGTATGGCGAACAGTACACGTATGAGCGGGGGAGCTGCAGCCCCTGCATCCCCCCCATACACCAGCCCAAAAACAAACCAATAACAACCCAAAGACAACCCAAGATGATTTGGACTGACTGGTATAAGGAAAATAACTATACGAATTGTTAACTTTATTTGTTAATAACTTTTAAATAAATAACGACCCCCAATTTTGTCAGAAGGAAAAGTTGTTTCTCGTGCAAAAACGCGTCGAATGGGCCTACTCCAAAGGTCATGGGAAGTGGGTCCCCTTTGCTCCGTATTTACCAAATCTTACTTTCATAATTAGAGGGCGCAGAGTTTCGAAAAATTGGAGCGTCGAAAGGCCGAGTTCCCGAATAGCTAAGTTTTATTTTCCAAAGAAAGTACTGTTTCCAAAAAGTCTCGACTGTATAATATTAAATGTGTATCGTTTTTTCGTCGCTCTTCATACCGTTCGATATTTACAGTCAATTAAGTAGACTATAGCCGGGATAAACTGCACGAAACCTGCTCGATAATATTGAAATTCGGAATTTTAGACGTTCGGAGCTTTCAAAATTCGGAACATTAATCCGTGACCAAAAATTGTGATGATCGGAATAAAGACGCGCAATGGAAATGTACTTCAATCGCAATTAAATACAACCGTAAGAAATCATTTCGCCGGCGAACGAATACATTTTATTTTTACATAACTTTTAAATCACTATGACTCGAAACGTTTTTCGACTTAACAATTTAACAAATATTATATTGTTATTGTTATATTGAGGATTATTTCGGCGAATACGAATTATTGTCGTTCAATCAATGTTTTTTGTTCGACGTAAAAGCATTTTTTGAACGCGACATAGTTTTTCGTATTCTCTTTCGGTATAATATGAATATTCGATCAATGAAGGTGAATCTCTCGATTCAGTTGTCCGATCGATAGTGATTATATTACACATTATTATTATTATCATTATATTTGCATAGGCATATAACGCAGAGGACCAGACAATGGACGATTGGAATAATAGCTCATATTCGACGAGCGTTCCGTATAGTCTCTGCTGCGATAATGAAAATAGGGTGGGTGATTCAATCTCGGTTTCGCCCGGTAGTTTCAACAACGATTCTGGAATATCGCAAATAAAACGTCCTGAGCGAGAGGTTCAACTCTCCTCCCTCTCTCTCTCTCACGAGACTTGTAATACAACGAATCTACGAGAGGTAACCGGATTGTGATGTACAAAGCTTCATCCCCCATCGCCCATTCGCCGATTCAAGACATTTTATCTATAGCACAAAAACGCTTAAGATCGAATTCGTGAAAGTCTTTGAAAAAATTTCCATAATTCTTCAAATTGGCTTTCGATGTACAAGATGAAAGGGGGCCTCTATCCGCGAGCCGCTTCTCGATTCGAAGAGCTGCTCGATTTGGCGTGTGCCTTAGAGCACTCGTTGCCAATACTTTTCGGGGGCCAATTCGCCTAGTGCATAGTCGCGACGAGTGAGAGATAAAAAGAGAGCCAGAGAGACAAAGAGCATGACGGTATAGACGCTGACCGAACTTTCTTTACTTTATTCTTGCTCCACTTTAAACCACGAAATTGAAAATTGGAACAACTTGCCTGTGTAAGGAAATGGCTATAGAATAATTACGATTAATCGATATATAGATTTTCGTTTGTGAAAAGGAAAAGTGAAACTATTCGCATACACGCTCGCATACTTTTTTTTTTATCAGTGCTTCTATGTCCCAAAGTGTGTACCGAAACTACATAATGAGAATTACCATATAGCAACCTGACCTCTCGGGACAAAATTGTAAACGACTCTCTGCCAGTCGGTGCCCGATGATTAACGTGCTAATGTGTCATGTTTTAATCATAATTAAAAATTTACCGCTTTATTACAGCAACAATATGATAAATAACAATCAGGAGAACATGGATGATGTCCAGTCCGAGGGATATGAGATTTTTAGCCCACGCGAAAGATCAAAAATCGTTTTATTGCATAGTAAATTGCATAGTTGTTGAAAAAATAACAATTTGTATATATAGCATTATGTCATGTGATAAATTGATGTTATGATTAATAGTTTATTGTTCGAAGTCAATTATTTAGCCGCAGAGGGGGGAGGGGCAATATTTTTCTGATTTTGAGGTTAAACATGGCACGTCATAATGCACTCTGTCTGTATCCAATTGTCGCAGTTGATTCTGTCCACGCACAAACACGAAAGGCAATAATCCTGATTATTGGATCGTACTAAAAACATTACATAATTCCCAATAGAAATGATAACGACGGTTAGAGATTTTACGGCATTTTGAAATTTTCGAAGAAATGTGTGTGATTCCAGTAATTTCCATAAATTTCCAACCATCGAGTCGATATTTTCTAGATAAAAGGATTAGGAAACAGGGGATGTTTGATATCGAATTTTGCAGAAATCGCTTGAAGTGTTCGGTTTTTATAAAATGTTGAACTTATGAAAAAAGGTTTAGGATTGATTTGCCAAAAGTTTGGAGATTTTTGGCTAATTTTTACTACGCCAATAGAGTATCGAATTTGGCACGAATCGGTGAAAGGAAAATAGGGGAAGGAATTGAAAATCCTTCCGTTAGCGTCCAGCTATTATCATAATAAATAAATAGTATAAATTTGGTGTTGATCGGATCGATAGTTATTTAGTAATCGTGTCCACCGCGAAGGTACTTAAAAAAAACACGATTCCGAGATAATCGTGTTTAAAGTTTCAAGTTTGTTTCTTTCATATTTAAAATTAATTTAATTGAATAGCTATAAATTCGGATCTAATGCACCGATAGTTATGAAATTTGATGAGAGTACTCTTGAGATAATGTACTTAAATAATATACAATAAAAAAAAATTCCGACCATCACAACTGTATATAATCCCTTAAGTTCTATTAACTTTTTTAATTTTCGTAACTTTTATAAAAAATTGTATGTTATTTCAAATTTATCCATAAAAATTAGTTAGGGTACTACTTCCTAAATCAATTGGATACTATATGCAAGAATATTTGATATTGCATTTCGAGAAAACCAATAAAATCTAAATCGAAGCGAACCTAAGGCTATCAATTTAAGGGGCGAAATAGGGTTAGGACAGCGTTTTCTCAATGATTTTCATGAATTTTTTTATAGAATAAAAAATGAATGTAATTTAATGAAACTTTGAGAATATTTTATAGATATATTTAAGTATATACTATAACATTTTTGAAGAATTTCCGTGAAAAACACCGAAAATATTAGCGACCCCATATTGCAGGTCACAATCCGACTCATCATTTTGCGTACATTCTGGAGGCCGCAATTTTCATCTGAAATCAAACGAGGTTGGAATTTACTTTCATTATATGTCTCTCTTCTATATGAACCTGAATGCTATGAAAAAAATAGAAAATATAATTTTTTACAGGGGTCAAAATAAAAAAGCATGATTTTTTGCCATTTTTTACAACTTTATTTGAAAAAAAAAATCATTTCAAATAACGATAATATTCCGATTTTAGGTTCATATAGAGTGCAATACTATGAAGAAAGTAACTGCCAATTTTCAAAACGATTGGTTGAAAACTTTTCAAACTAGCGTGTACGCAAGTTCAAAAAAAGTTGTTTTCAGAAAAACGCGTTTGAAAAAAAATTTTTTGACAAAATGGCGGCCTGTTGAACTTTCATTAATGATATTTCAATGTATGAAATATCATTAATGAAAGTTCAACAGGCCACCATCTTGTCAAAAAATTTTTTTAAGTACCAATTCTGCTACCAGTGCTCAGAATACTCATACAGATTGAGAATACATATATATATATTTTTTCAGATGCATACAACATCGTCCAGAGTGGGCGCCGATTTCGGCGTACCATGTTGCTCCAAGGCAAAAACTACATGAAAATATTTAAAATAATTTTTTTTTTCAATGTACAAGTATTTCCAAAGGATCAATAAATGTACGTGTAAATTTTCATCAAGACAACTTCAACGGTTTAAACGTTATTGCACATTAGAAATGACGTCAAAAATCTCGCTCCAGACCAGACGACTGCCTTAAGGCCTTGCATACGTCCAGCGGTACCGAAAACGTACCAAAAGAAAAACTGTTTTTAGGAGGGATAGAAATAGAAATTGATAACAAAATTCTTACACATTGTTTATTACTGTGTTAAGTTTGTAAAAAAAATTATTTCAATTTTTTTTTTCAAAAATTACAACATGAAAAATCACATTTTTTGAAGCACTGTAAAAAAAAAGTTGCTCCACGGTCGGCAGTATTTCTTCCTCAAATGTTGACGGATCTGCAAAATGTAAAGAAATTCTTATAAAATAAGGTAGTAGTTATAGTCTGTCGAGCCGGATTTTTGAAATTCGAAAAATTAAACAATTTACGGTAATTTAAAAAAAAATGTTAAGTTTGTGTCAAAAAAGTCACACTTTAATTGTTTTTATAAAATTTTCTAATTATAATTTAAAAAATCCGGCTCGACAGACTATAGAAAAAACAATTCCGAATATTTAAAAAAAAAAATCATCAAAAAATATTAAAAACCGTACGAGTTATCATGCCGACCGTGTCAGAAAAAGTAGTTTTGAGAAAAACGCGTTTAAAGTTTCAAGCGCGTTTCGCTCGAAGTCGCGCGCGGCTGGAGCAAGAACTTTATGAATTTTTTTAATTTATTTAGTTAACTTACGTCTAATCTCCCATTCCAGCTTCATATTGTACGCCTTCCTTGTCAGTAAAAAATTGTTGTTGTTTATTTTTTTCTAATCGACGAATTGTTTTGGCCTCTTTTGTTGCTTTGGTAGCGTTGATTCGAGCGTGTTTGAGCCGTTCCTTTCGTCGGGCAGTCACATTATCTACAATAACTTTTGAACTATGGGGAATTTTTACAATCAGCTTACACAGAAATACGCCTAAGACTATAAGGAATAATAATCTGTAAACAAAAAAAAATCGATTTTTTGAAAATTCTCGACGTATGTAAGGCCTTAATGATTCCTATACGGAAGTTAAAATTGAAAAAGTCTCCAGGTCATAGATGAAAATTTGCGAATACTGCAAAAAATGATGAGCATGGAATATGCAACTTTTACTTTGCCTCATTTCTTTATACGACTCTCATAGCCATCGCGTAATACCCCGTATATCCTGTAACGTAAATTGGCTGTTAAAAAACCTCGAGTGATTCGCTTTTGCGTGCGTCACTTGCCTATTATTTGGCAGCAATGCATTTGAGAATACGGTAACGAGGCGTATTTCGAGTCCGAATCTGCTAAGTTGGCTTCGAACAAACAGAAATTCATTTATAAGCAAAAAAAAAAGAAGAACACATTTGATGCACGCAGTGCGGCATGTATAGACGGTATTAGTAATGTTCCAACAGAACTGTACTTGAAGCACAACGCGTGCAGACATTGGGGCGCGATTTAAGCTTGAAATGGAAGCAAATAACAAAGGAATACCGCCCGAGAGGATGATAACAATGACTATCAGCTCGCGGTTAAAGGCACATGGATAAATGTACGGTTGTCGGATGCGCGAGTAGGCTGATACTTGTAGGACCATGGGCTTTCTCTCTGCTCAGGCTGGCATACTTACCCATGTTTATCTACTACAATACGTATTCCAAAAGCTATAATACGAAGAGGCACTCGTTGCATCCTCGAAGCCATAACTATTATCTACGCGTTATAACACGCGTATATATTTACGTATCTGTGTAGATTACGTATATAGACCGATACTGAGAACTACAAGTATATACAGGTACGCAGGGTAAAAGTAATCGGGACCGATGTAGAAACGCGAAGGCGATCAAGTCCCATCGCTGACGGCATTATATGCCGGTTAAAGGGAGCGCTGTGCATTCGCGGGTACACCCCTGTTCCTCTGTTGTTCCGACCATACGTGAATGGAACTTGGCTTAATTTTACTCTGAGCCACCGCCCGGTCCCATCCCCGCATCTGTGCATGGTTATTCCACGAGGGTGTGCTCCCGCTCGTTGCCATTTTCTCCGTACGGGACGCCGAGAGTCGAATTGGCCTCGAGGGATTCTCTCCCATCTTTTGTCTTGTAACAATGCCGGGCGTTGCACAAAAGTGACCAAGTGCCCGTAATACCGGCCATTATATAACCCTCCTCATACCTCTATATATACGTTGGAGTTGGTACCATGCGGGTAGTTGTCTAGTCAGGTGACTCTATCTATCCTACCCCAACGCTATCAGCATCCCACTACACCATCCCCTTTATCTTTCAGTCGTCCATTTCGTCCGATGTAAAATCCTCTTCTTTCCATTCTCCAGCTTCCTTTTTCTTCTTTCTCCTCGCACACCCTCGTCGTCTCCTCTTCGATCAATCTTCGCGCTAATTCTGTATCTCGCCCTCGTACAACCGTCTGTAAGCCGGAGATGAGTGACGTATTTACATTTTATACGGATGCTTGCTTGGCTCTAACCGAACTGCTGGCGGGACGAAATTCTTCACGCTGAGAAAGAGTAGATTATTTTATATTCTTCTTTTGGCTCCGAACACTTTGTCACTTTACAAAGCTTTATTCACTCTTTCAAAGCATCCGTTCACGGTGACAAAAAAAAACTATTGCTCGTTAGGCAAGTCCATTTGCCGTAAAGGGTTTAACGTTATTAATTGACACGTTTTTACGGAAGCATGTACGAGGTGTGTTCATAAAGTATCGTGAATTTTGTGTTTTTTCAAAAAGTATTTATTTATTCATTAATATTTATTTTGTCCCCTTCAAGGTAATACCCCTCGGATATAATACATTTATGCCAACGTTTTTCTCAATCCTCGAAGCACTTCAAAAAATCATTTTTTGTGATCTTGTTTAGCTCCTCCTTCGATGCCGTCTTTATCGCTTCAATCGTGGCGTAGCGTCGTCCTTTCATGGGCCTCTTCAGTTTTGGGAACAGGAAATAGGGTTAGGACAGCGTTTTCTCAATGATTTTCATGAATTTTTTTATAGTATAAAAAATGAATATAATTTATTGAAACTTTGAGAATATTTTATACATATCTTTAAGTATATACTATAAAATTTTTGAAAAATTTCCTTGAAAAACACCGAAGATATTAGCGACCTCATATTGCAGGTCACAATCAGACTCAGCATTTTGCGTTTTTTCAAACGCATCTTTCTGAGAACGACTATTTTTTAACTTGCGTACACGCAAGTTTGAAAAGTTTTCAACCAATCGTTTTGAAAATTGGCAGTTACTTTCTTCATAGTATTGCGCTCTATATGTACCTAAAATCGAAATATTATCATTATTTAAAATAATTTTTTTTTGCTAATAAGGTTGTAAAAAATGGCAAAAAAGCATGCTTCTTTGTTTTGACCACTGTAAAAAATTCAATTTTCTATTTTTTTGATAGCATTGAGGTTCATATAGAAGAGAGACATATAATGAAAGTAAATTCCAACCTCGTTTGATTTCAGATGAAAATTGCGGCTTCCAGAATGTACGCAAAATGCTGAGCCTGATTGTGACCTGCAATATGGGGTCGCTAATATCTTCGGTGTTTTTCAAGAAAATTCTTCAAAAATTTTATAGTATATACTTAAATATATGTATAAAATATTCTCAAAGTTTCAATAAATTATATTCATTTTTTATACTATAAAAAAATTCATGAAAATCATTGAGAAAACGCTGTCCTAACCCTATTTCCCCCCATAACGGGTTAGGCCACGGTAGAAGCCGAAAAAATAGACTTTTTAGGGGATTTTTTTTCAGAAAAATTACAAAATAAATCGGAATTACAAAATAGGGTGTTTATTATACATACCATCGACTGTATACAATAGTTTTTTTAAAGCGATGAATTTCAAAATGGCGGCTGTGCAGCGTTTTTGCGATGACCTCTCCGTTTTTGTTGACCGGAAACATAACTCCGATAATATTCAACAGATTCACTTGAAATTCGGAATATATCTTTAAAAATACATTTTCTATGGAAGTGTGTAGGATTTTTTTTTTATATCGCATAGTTCATTTGTTATTGAGAATTTTCTGACGATTTTTCAAGCAATTTTTCCACTTTTCACTTTATAAGATTGCCATTGTGCCAAAAATCAAAATATCGAAGAAATCCTAAGCACTTCCATAGACAATGTATTTTAAAAGATATATTCAAAATTTCAAGTGAATCGGTTGAAAATTGTCTGAGTTATGTTTCCGGCGAACAAAAACGGAGACGTCATCGTAAAAACGCTGCACAGCCGCCATTTTGAAAAGAATCGCTTCAAAAAAATTATCGTATACAGTCACTGATATGTATGATAAACACCCTATTTTATAATCTCAATTTATTTTGTAGTTTTTTTGAAAAAAAAAATCGCCAAAAAAAACGTATGTTTTCGGCCTTTAGAGTGGCCTAATCCCTTAATATTCACAAAGTTCGCGTGCACGCTGTGCAGGTATATATGTCGGCGAGACGTGAAGCACATCTTAGAAAGTTCATCTATAAATATAGAATGCACCGGTGTCTGGGCCAGGGGTTCTCAATTGATGTTCCACTCGAAAATGCTTGTCGGTTATTGTTTTTTTTTTTTCCAATCCCGTGGCTGAAACGATTTGACATTTGGCTAATCGCGAATCAGTCTCGCTAAGGGTTGAATAAGGCAAAGCGCATTAAGTTCTAACGCAAGTATACGACGTTCGGAGTCTAGCATTCGTATATACATACATATCCCGTAATTGCTAATTTGTTTATCGAATTAGTGGTTGATTCGCTTTAATGTACATACATTAATATCTATGTATATAGAAAACGATCGTGCGATTGGTTCGTTACCTCTCGGGCATCTAATTGCCAAGTAAGATCGATTTCAATATCCTTAAATGGCGTTGACTTACTCCCGGCATTATATAACCCCCCCGCCCCTGTTATCAATCGACGACTTAGTAGTTAAAGCGTGTACGAGCGAGTCAAACTTCCCGTCGCAAGATTTCAGCAATTCCTCATTGGTTACGTCTATTATCGATGATAGTATGACCTGTGGATGATTCCGAAATAATTGGAAAAGCGCTCAATTATCGATAATCGATTATCGATTTCATCTCGGATACGTTGCTCGGTAACGGAGTATAGGAAAAGATGAAAATGAAGAAGAGGGAGGATAGGAAAGGTGAGGGTATATCGGAAGGAGTGGAAAAATAGGGCAAAAGGGAAACGTTCGATCAGTGTGTATACACGGACGATCGTGAGGCTATTAATCCTCGTAGTACTCATTCTTCGTATATATACACACTGCGAGCACGTCATGAATAATTCACCTACCAGCCAGACGCATTGATTTCTCACCGAGACGAAGGGATATTATCCGAATAATTCAAAGAAATGAGGCTGGGTGCCGCGAATGAGTTCGCACGAAGGAAGACCCGGAATGATGGGCCGTTCGTGTAAAGATATACATACATCCCCCAATGTTCTTCGCCCCATCTCTTCCACGCGCCACTATGTATACACACACACACATACCCACCTACCCACCTATTATATTATACATAATAATCAACGATCCAGCCACACGAGACACGAAGAGCTATTATACGAGTTTAATTATAATAGCTAACGCGCGTTTACGAAGAAGGGGTGTGTTTCGTTTTTTTCTTCTCTCTTCTTCTACCCCTTTTATGCCTCTTACAGATGGAATAAACGCTCGAGCACACACGAGTCTCGGTATATAGAGGAGACCGGGGTCAAAAAGGCCCCTCGGGGCAAAATGGTCCCCGTTCAAAATTTAAAAAAAATGAAATAATTCGAAAATTTAAGGTGTGTGGTCATTGTAGAATTTTCAAAAAATCGAAGCTTTATTATCGCTCAAACAATGCTCTATCATCATAAAAATAAGTCACTATTCGATTTATAGCGAGAAAATTGTTTTTTCACCAACTTTGAGCCTATAACGTAAGCCTACCTCTGACACGGCCAATTTTTACCCGATTGACTTCAAATTTTTTAAATTATGTTTCTAATTGTATTTCGCAGAGTGGTACGTACGGAATTTCCGATTAATTAAAAACTTTTCATTTTATGAGCAGTTTTATAAGAACATTTTTCACTGGAAATTCATCTTTTAAGTTCAAATGCCTACAATATTCGAATCAAGGAATTTACGCTATTGGCAGCGTGCTAGCAGCGTTATTTTCTTAGAGGGACCATTTTGCCCCGGTCTCCCCTATGTGATCGAGAATAATCGTCTTGGCGCAACACGTGTGTTAGCGAGAATGGGCGCGTGTGTGCTTCGAGAATATCGTGAAATCTCGATCGAATGCTTATAGTCGCATCATGAATTGCAGCCTCGTTTTTATCGCGTATACCTCTTCACCATTACCATTCATTCCAGGGAAAGTTCTCAAAGTGATCCGCTATATATGTCTCTTGTATGGAACGATTTATGACTGGAGTAAAGCAAGAATCTACCAGCTTGTAGTTTTTAATTTTTTATAACAGCTACGTCAAGTTTTAAAAATAAAATATTGCTGAACCGACAGCAGTGGAGCGCGTTCGGTGGGCGGTTTCGGCGATCTCCGATGTTGAGGGAGAAAACAGGGTTAGGACAGCGTTTTCTCAATGATTTTCATGAATTTTTTTATAGCATAAAAAATGAATATAATTTATTGAAATTTTTAGAAAATTTTATACATGTATTTAAGTATATACTATAAAATTAGTATATACGATATACTATAAAATTTAAGTATATACTATAAAATAAAAAAGACTCAGCATTTTGCGTACATTCTGGAGGCCGCAATTTTCATCTGAAATCAAACGAGTTTGGAATTTACTTTTATTATATGTCTCTCTTCTATATGTACCTAAATGCTATCAAAAAAATAGAAAATTGAATTTTTTACAGGGGTCAAAACGAAAGAGCATGATTTTTTGCCATTTTTTACAATTTTATTTGCGAAAAAAAAATTATTTTAAATAATGATAATATTCCGATTTGGGGTTCATATAGAGCGCACTACTATGAAGAAAATAACGGCCAATTTTCAAAACGATCGGTTGAAAAGTTTTCAAACTAGCGTGTACACAAGTTAAAAAAAAGTCGTTTTTAGAAAAACGCGTTTGAAACACGTGGCGCGCTCGGTACCTGAAGGAGAGCTACTCACTTTAATGGCTTATAACCATAGAACGAGTCGGAATTTTGATTTTAAATTTTGGGAACATATTTTTCAATAGTTTTACTAACAATTTATGAAATTAAAAAAAAATCGATTTTTTTAACCGTCTTAACCTATTTCCTCCCGCAAGGAGAAAAAAGCGATTTTTCAAGAATTTTTCCTGAAAAGACATTTCAATTTATTAACGTAAAAATTTATATACATATTGTGGTAACTTTGAACTTTATCTTCATATTTTTTATTTGTAAAAGTAATGATTTTTAAAGCTGCTATAGCCGATCTCCTGGAGCTCGGATTAAAAAAAAGGTGTCTCGCAGTGAGCGCGATATCTCTGGATTGGATCATTGAAAATGAAAAAACAAAAAAGATTTCGATAATTTAAGGTATCATCTAGTATTTAATCGAAGGAATAAGCAAAATATCAACTTTTAACAAAATGGCGGCTTCTCAAAAGAAAAATTTCGATTTTCGATAAAAATTTTGGCCTTAAATTGTTTATAAAATGGAAAATATTTATCGGCGAGTCAAAACCTTCGATTAATCGTTAAAAAATATATTTATATCGCCGACTTTAGAAACACATTTTTGAGGAAAACGCATTCAAACTTGCGACGCTACTTTCAAACGCTTCGACACGTCTTTACAAATGTGCGTGTAACGTCGAGATTATTTGTCGGATTGACGTGAAATTTTCTGTGTATATACTTAAATATATGTACATTACGAAAATGAAATAAATTTTTTTTTTTTTTTAATTCTACGGCGTATAACCCCTTGGAAGGCAGTATTGCGGAGTTTCTGGTGGTAATACACAAGGCCCGGATCTCGTTGCTTTAAGGTAGTAGTCTGGTAACTTAAGCCGATTTTCATGTCTTTTTTGGAGGACGTTTTTTTGTAGGAAAATAAAAATGAATCGTTTTGGATATTTAGGATGTTTTTATTTACATATTAAAGATACAAAAAAAAATTTGTTGAAAAAATTTAATAGTTTATTATTATTATTATTATTATTATTATTATTGATCGAAGTTGGCACCTCGCAAAAAAAGCGCGTGGGTGGCCCCGGTGATCTTGGCTCTTGATGTTATCTGAAATAAAAAATTCTTTATAATTCTTAATCTATAGACATGTCATTCTGGTCGGAACTACTGAAGTTAAATTTCATGGATAAATAACAAAATGGCGGGCAAAATAAAAGGACTTTTTTTTCCAAAGTCCGCCATTTTGTTATTTATCCATGAAATTTAACTTCAGTAATTTCGACCACAATGACATGTCTATAGATTAAGAATTAACAAGAATTTTTGATTTCAGATAACATCAAGAGCCAAAATCACCGGGGCCACCCACGCGCTTTTTTTTCGACGTGCCAACTTCGATCAATAATAATAATAATAATAAACTATTAAATTTGTTCAAACAAATTTTTTTTGTATCTTTAATATGTAAATAAAAACATCCTTAATATCCAAAACGATTCATTCTTATTTTCCTACAAAAAAACGCCCTCCAAAAAAGACATGAAAATCGGCTCAAGTTACCAGACTACTACCTTAAAAACAATCTAACAGTCTGTCTCGCAATGAGTGGACTGCCAAAAAACCATAGACTGTTTCTTTGAATCGAGAGAAACAAAAGTGACTGTTATACACTTTCATTTATGGGGTATTTTATATAAACTCAATCACTTTTTTCCAGAACGGAAAATTTTTATTTGTCTGCCATTCTCACATCTCATTGACACGTAGTCTGAGGAATATTTGTGAAAAATTTCAGCCCCGAATGTCAACTGGCTTTCGAGAAATAAATTATTTAATATTTCGATAACTCACAAGAATTTACAAATATCCTTTTGTACATTATTTTCACGATTTACCGTCTACCTGAAATATAATACAAAAATCCTTGTCCATGTAAAAAGATCGTAATTTTCCGAAACAATTATTAGCCCTATGGAAGCGTTTTTTACCCGTTTTTACCCCTTCTTCCCCAGAATAAAAATCAAATTTTATTTTTTATCCTGATAATGCATCTTATTTTTTCTTCTACAAACTGACTGTTCTAGAGGGGGAAGCTGAAAATCAGTAAAATGTAGCTTGCGTGTATCGGCCAGGTTTTCCGTACTTTCCCTGTGCCCTTGTGCAAATACGGTACAGATACAGGAGTGCATTAGGAAAGAGTGGCTGGGAACAATACTCTGGTGAGTTGTCAAAGATGCAACAAAGTTTAGGGGTCAGTGAAAAAGGGGATGGAACGTAAAAACCCGAAAGGGTATACGTTGCAATAAAACAAATTTGAAAAAATAGAATACAAATTAATGAAATATCACTGCCTGGACAGTTGCCATGGTAACCTTTGCTTATTACAGACATGCGAATAAATGAACGGGCGGGGAAAACAGAGGAATACATGAAGAAATTATATATGCATGCGCAGTTTTGAGGAATCTGCGAATATAACGCGTCGCTTCACAGTCACCCCCCCGGCCACTTTTGTAATGTAATCTACACGTGCGTGTGTACGAGAAAGCTCGAGCATCCGCGACAATTCCGGGAGAACCCAGGAAATTCATAGAGCGCGTGTACAGAGCAGAGAGACGCGAGAGATATTGGCCGTGGTATGTATACGCGACTCTCTACTCCGTTGTACTCAGCGGCCCCTTTGCAAGCACATTTTACATAATTGATTAAAGACTGTTTGGCAAGCGAGCCAGCAAGTGAACTATATTGTTATAAAGCTCGTAACGTGTGGAGATAGTGTTTCTAGCGTTGTAATATAATATTGTATATATACGTTCTGTATGCTTAACGCGATCCTTTCCCCGCTACGAGTGTGTGTCTCATCATTCGGCGCACTACTAATATATTTTAGTAATCCCCGAGATGGGTTAGTTGTAGAGGATATTACGTACGAAGTATACCAATTATATTCGTCAGTATGTCCTTTTTTTTTAACGTTTTACCTCGACTACACGCCAATTACCTTTATGCAGAGTCTCTCGAGTTCAAAACGAGACGCCTGCCACCTGACGAGCCGCAACATCTCCGCGTTGTAAAGATGAATACCGCGATTTAAAAAATCGTTCAATTGACATGTCCCATTTACTTCGGTAAAGATTTACCGCCCGTTTCGATTGCAATATTACGGCGTTCAATCTGGCGGTAAAAATGTCTTGTGCGATATTTTATTTTGCTCGGCACGTTTTGATAAATGAATGTCTTTCACCGTATATTTACATTCACCGTCAGCTCAATGGGACAAAGTTTCGTGTGATGTTGAGTCAATAGTATACCGTGGCGTTTGTATCGTTTCGAAAAGACGCCGATATGTAACAAGCAAATGTACTTGTAGGAATTCCTAGCGGAATTCCTCTAAGAAGATGAGAGTACCTACGTGCACGATATTATTGGAAATATTAATTTACGTTGGAGAAATTATTTATTAGGGGTAGAAGTAAGTTTTGAAGGTTTTACAAGAGAGGGCGTTACTGGTATTAAATCGCATCAGATCATAACCTAATCACCTTCATGTTAAAGCGTCATCAGTAGGCTTTAATTTTGAGTATGGCATTTTCCCAAAGCATTTTGACAAAGTGTAAAGATCATTTTTTCAAATTCCAAATATGTCGACTTTTGTGCCAACGAAACGCAATTTGCGGGAAGCTTTACTTTTCTGCTTCCATTTGAAGAAAAAAGCTGCCGAAGGCCATCAATTGCTGTGTGAAGCTTATGGGGACCATGCTCCATCAATTTCAACATGTGAGTACTGGTTCACATGGTTCAAAAGTGGTGATTTTGACACGGAGGATAAGGAACGTGAAGGAAGGCCAGAAACGTTTGAAGATGCAGAATTGAAGGCATTATTGAACGAAGACTCCAATTGTTACCAGACTCCATCGTTACTTCATTTTTTTTTATTATTTAATGGTACAGCTCAATGGCATAAAATTTCGCCTAACGTTGAGTCGAAAGCTCGTTGCGTTTCTATCGTTTCGAAAGAGATGTCGATATGCATCAAGCGAATCTACTTGTAGGAATTCCTAGCGGCTTTCCTTTGACGAACTCAAGAAGAAGATGAGAGTACCTACATGCACGACATTATTGGAAATATTAATTTACGTTGGAGAAATTATTTATTAGGGGTAGAAGTAAGTTTTAATCGATTTACTAGAGAGGGCGTTACTAGTATTAAATAGCATCAGACCATAACCTAATCATCTTCATGTTAAAGCGTCATCAGTAGGCTTTAGTTTTCAGTATGTGTCATTTTGTCAAAGTGTAAAGATCATTTTTTTTCAAATTCCAAATATGTCGACTTTTGTGCCAACGGAACGTAATTTGCGGGAAGCTTTACTTTTCTGCTTCCATTTGAAGAAAAAAGCTGCCGAAGGCCATCAATTGCTGTGTGAAGCTTATGGGGACCATGCTCCATCAATTTCAACATGTGAGTACTGGTTCACACAGTTCAAAAGTGGTGATTTTGACTCGGAGGATAAGGAACGTGAAGGAAGGCCAGAAACGTTTGAAGATGCAGAATTGGAGGCATTATTGAACGAAGACTCCAATTGTTACCAGACTCCATTGTTACTTCATTTTTTTTATTATTTAATGGTACAGCTCAATGGCATAAAATTTCGCCTAACGTTGAGTCGAAAGCTCGTTGCGTTTCTATCGTTTCGAAAGAGATGTCGATATGCATCAAGCGAATCTACTTGTAGGAATTCCTAGCGGCTTTCCTTTGACGAACTCAAGAAGAAGATGAGAGTACCTACATGCACGACATTATTGGAAATATTAATTTACGTTGGAGAAATTATTTATTAAGGGTAGAAGTAAGTTTTAATCGATTTACTAGAGAGGGCGTTACTAGTATTAAATAGCATCAGACCATAACCTAATCATCTTCATGTTAAAGCGTCATGAGTAGGCTTTAGTTTTCAGTATGTGTCATTTTGTCAAAGTGTAAAGATCATTTGTTTTTCAAATTCCAAATATGTCGACTTTTGTGCCAACGGAACGCAATTTGCGGGAAGCTTTACTTTTCTGCTTCCATTCGAAGAAAAAAGCTGCCGAAGGCCATCAATTGCTGTGTGAAGCTTATGGGTACCATGCTCCATCAATTTCAACATGTGAGTACTGGTTCAGACGGTTCAAAAATGGTGATTTTGACACGGAGGATAAGGAACGTGAAGGAAGGCCAGAAACGTTTGAAGATGCAGAATTGGAGGCATTATTGAACGAACACTTCAATCGTTACCAGACTCCATTGTTAACTCAATTTTTTATTATTTTTGCACGATAAAGCCCCAATTATCACAAAAAATCCTTTAAAACTAACTTGCACCCCAAATATAGTTGAAAACGCGGTTAATTTTTTTTTTTACTCGATGTATACGCAAGTTATCAATTCGTTATTTCGCAAAAACTTATGAGATGGTCGTGAACTGATCGAAAAGAGATCGAGTGCCAGTAGTAAAATAGCGAGTGTACAAGCGAACTCGCGAAAAATCCTCAAACTCCCTCTCTCGTACCTCGTCACTTTCCTCGCTTGTTATATATAAACTGAGATATGTAGATTTTTTAGAAACTAGGAATTACGATCCCCGGCGAGAGGAGTACGAGAGAGGAGAGCCGTCATCAAGCGAAGAAACTGTGTATGCCTTTGATCTTGGTCCTTCGGCTTCCATCCGCTGCTGGGGATGCACGCGGTTTTATCCCGATCGTTCCTAAGGATCCACGGATCGGATATTATTCATAAAAAATTTCGCCCCGATCTCAGCCCGTGTATGAGATATTTCCATTTTTGTTTATTTTGTTTTTCTTTTGTTTTTTTCCAGGACAAAGGAATGAACATTACTTTAATGAGAAACGGGATGCAGAAATAATCGTTTTTTTTTATATTCCCACGTTTATATGTGTACATACATCAATTTATATATATATAAATATGTAGACATGTGTATCGTAGTTACTCGAGCGGAGGGGTGACCGCGTGTGTCGAGCGGAGTTAAAGCTCGTGAGCGCGTGCGCCCAGGTGTAAACCGTGGTAAGCGTAAAGGAACTTTGAGCTTCGTAGTCGGCATCGGCCGCTCGCGCCGCGCACTTCATTCGCCGAACGATCGGAACTTATCGGCTGAACGGTTCGAACGGGCAACATAACGCGCGCTTCTATAGCCCTACAATCGTTTTGCTAAAATCTATCAACGACTTTATCGCGTCGATCCACTGAACGTCTTTGCTCTTTCTTTCAAACTTTGTGAGTTCAATGGAATTTAATCGGCGATCAATCGAATTACTTGCCGAATCGAAATGGACGATAAATCGTGACGGCAAACTTTCCGTATACTAAAGAATTTTTAAGTTCCTATATTGAACATTGAAACTTGAAAATTTGTAGTGGCGTAAGAAGGGACGATTGTCTTTTCTTCTTCTTTAATTCCCGTAACGTCGCAACAAGTTGTAAAGATTTCGGTCAAATTCACGATTACACACTTACGTATATACAAGAAGGAAAATCTCGTTGGTCTCTGATAATATTAACAGTTAGCATTAACATACAGTCTCGAAACTGATTGACTATCAGTGAAAGTGTGTGAATAATCGGCTAATTAAACGAAATGATAAACGGAAGCGGGATTGATCTTTCGCACGAGAAGATCTAACAGAATCGATGTCTTTCACTTTCGTCAGAAAATCGACGATTCAACATTGAATTCGAATACTTAACCTCGATCTGACTCTAAAGAATACTTGAAAACGTTTACTTTATCAATGACATAGGGTCAAAACGCCTTGTCGTCTTTCTCAATAATCCACCGCGTTAGAAACTAAAAACTATGATGTTTAAATGAAAAATTTACGAGGATATACACATTGGAATGTAATTAATAATCGTGAAACTATGTTACGTGTTTGCGTAAACGTACTAACGATAAATGAAATATTGGGCGAGTCAGCGCAGTGACAAATGCGTTCCGGCAACCCAGCATCGCCTACCACCACACAAACAAAACACCGAGAGTGATCTCATCGGTAAACGAGTATATATGGAAGAGAGAAATATGTATAGCGGTGGGTTATATACATAAAAGCGCCAGGCGTTACCGTGAATACTCGGCATGCCCGCTCGAGTTTGGCCGGCAGTTTGCAACAAGTTGCATTTGAAATTCCTTCATATACAAGTATCGTGATGATATGGTGAATGGATTTTGTCGGGGGCTGGGGTCTGAGTGTGATTTTGATGGTTGAAACATCGTTCAATAGTATTTACGTTTGCCGAAGAGCGATCGTTTCGGGGAATAGTGCGCCGACGACTGAAACACTGTGGAAATTCTTCGCGATAATCGCCACGTCCAAAACGGACGTTGTGTAAAGAGAGTACCATTTCTTTTTTTTTGTCATCGTTTCGTAATTCTTCGAAAAGTTTTGTTGCAATTGCAAAGCGAAAGACACGATTATTGGGCGAGTAACTCATTTGGACAGAACTTTTGGTGTGTGTGTGTGCGCGCGCGCGAGAACGAAAATCCCTTCGATCTTGTATAATCTGATATAATCCGGCCGATGAAGACGATATATACAACGCGGTATACCGGCGGATAGTCGTTAAATTTAATTGACAGTCGAAAAACAATGTCGGAGCAATTAAGTTGCGGAAGAGTTGGGCGTGTATATATGGCAGGATAAAATTGGCATCGTCCTAGAGGATTTTCGTGTGTTGGTGAGACACGGTGCGAGCGATATATCTTGGTGGCTTTTTTTTTTTTAATATTCTTTCGCGAGACTCGTCGTTCCAGCTTCGACGAATAATCGAATAATCGATAGAGGAACGAAGGAGGAAACGAGGAAAAAGAAACATCGCGGTTACTCGGTAGCGGAAACTAACGTCAGGACGGGAATAGTCGTGGGATAACGGGATTGACGGTGGCTGGGAGTGTTTTGCAAGAAATCAACGAGGGAGGATGCTCGAACGGGTGGCTGTTCGAAATCGCGAGATTATTTGGATCGATAGACAGTTGGATCACATTGAATCGAACCGTTTTTTTTTGTCTTCTTTTTCCTTTTTTTTTTCTCTTTTCTCTCTCTCCCGCTCTATCTACTTTCGTGTAATGTGCTGTAACGTTTGACGTGTAATTTCATTTGCGACAGTTAAATCCTCGTCTACTTCCGCTATATATACATTATATATTATCGTTTTTTCCTTCTTCTTCGAGATTTTTTTCGTCTGTCTGTACGAGGTGTACACCTCGCCGACGATCTACCCACTCGCGCAATGGATTTTTCTGTTTCGCCGGTTTTGCTGCTGCTCATGGTGCAGCAAATTATTCTATCCCATCAGGAAGGTGAGTTTGTGACATTTAACGGCGTTTGAGCCAAGCGAACGGAGCCTTTCAGATTTACGCTGTCGAGCGATGTTATACTCAGTGATATCGTTTGTATTACAGTTGCAACGAAATATCTTATAGACGATAGACGGAAACATCAATTCTATGTACGCGTCTTAAAACGTTTTTTCGTTTTTTTTTTTTTGCTAATTCCTCGTTTTTTTATATTTGTAGATAAAGTACCCAAAACTCGTTTATACTACGCACAATATGCAAGTTTTTCTAAGCAATTGTTGAGTAAAAAGAAATATTATTATTATTTTTATTATGGATTTCGTCGTATGCTGTAGCAGACTTTTTACGTCCCTTCCTCTTCTTCCCATTTCCATCCCGTTCCGTGGAATTCTTCCAGTGTTGTCCGCAGCCACTTTTCCCCAATGCCAGTACCCGGTATCGCATTTGCCCGAAGGCACAGGGAAATTACGGAAAACCTGGTTCAATCCAGGCGGTTATATCTTACAAACTTTCCGTCGTATTATCATCATAAATTGAGAAAAAGCTGCTTCCCGCTCGGTAATTAGCGTGCAAGTGCACTTAGCTTAGCGGTCGCCCATATCCCAGTACTGATCAACCCAGTGCCACTACTGGTATCGCATTTCCCCGAAGGCACAGGGACATTACGGAAAACCTGGTTCTATCCAGGCGCCTATATTTTACAAACTTTCCGTCGTACTACCATCAAAAATTGAGAAAAAGCTGCTTCTGCTCGGTAATTAGAGTGCAAGCCAGTGCAGTTAACTTAGCAGTAGGCCATATTCCAGTACCGATCACCGCACGCCACTACTGGTAGAGCATCTGTCCGAAGCCACAGAGAAATCACGGAAAACCTGGTTCGATCCAGGCGCCTATATTTTACAAACTTTTCGTCGTATTACCATCAAAAATTGAGAAAAAGCTGCTTCTGCTCGGTAATTAGCGTGCAAGCCAGTGCAGTTAACTTAGCGGTAGGCCATATTCCAGTACCGATCACCGCACGCCACTACTGGTAGAGCATCTGTCCGAAGCCACAGAGAAATCACGGAAAACCTGGTTCGATGCAGGCGCCTATATTTTACAAACTTTTCGGCGTATTACCATCAAAAATTGAGAAAAAGCTGCTTCTGCTCGGTAATTAGCGTGCAAGCCAGTGCAGTTAACTTAGCGGTAGGCCATATTCCAGTACCGATCACCGCACGCCACTACTGGTAGAGCATCTGTCCGAAGGCACCTATATTTTACAAACTTTCCGTCGTATTGCCATCAAAAATTAAGAAAAAGCTGCTTCTGCTCGGTAATTAGCGTGCAAGCCAGTGCAGTTAACATAGCAGTAGGCCATATTCCAGTACCGATCACCGCACGCCACTACTGGTAGAGGATCTGTCCGAGGCCACAGGGAAATCACGGAAAACCTGGTTCGATCCAGGCGGTTATATTTTAGGAACTTTCCGTCGTACTACCATCAAAAATTGAGAAAAAGCTGCTTCTGCTCGGTAATTTGCGTGCAAGCCAGTGCAGTTAGCTTAGCGGTAGGCCATATTCCACTACCGATCACCGCACGCCACTACTGGTAGAGCATCTGTCCGAAGGCACAGGGAAATTACGGAAAACCTGGTTCGATCCAGGCGCCTATATTTTACAAACTTTTCGTCGTATTACCATCAGAAATTGAGAAAAAGCTGCTTCTGCTCGGTAATTTGCGTGCAAGCCAGTGCAGTTAGCTTAGCGGTAGGCCATATTCCAGTACCGATCACCCCACGCCACTACTGGTATAGCATCTGTCCGAAGGCACAGAGAAATCACGGAAAACCTGGTTCGATCCAGGCGGTTATATTTTACGAACTTTCCGTCGTACTGCCATCAAAAATTGAGAAAAAGCTGCTTCTGCTCGGTAATTTGCGTGCAAGCCAGTGCAGTTAGCTTAGCGGTAGGCCATATTCCACTACCGATCACCGCACGCCACTACTGGTAGAGCATCTGTCCGAAGGCACAGGGAAATTACGGAAAACCTGGTTCGATCCAGGCGCCTATATTTTACAAACTTTTCGTCGTATTACCATCAGAAATTGAGAAAAAGCTGCTTCTGCTCGGTAATTTGCGTGCAAGCCAGTGCAGTTAGCTTAGCGGTAGGCCATATTCCAGTACCGATCACCCCACGCCACTACTGGTATAGCATCTGTCCGAAGGCACAGAGAAATCACGGAAAACCTGGTTCGATCCAGGCGGTTATATTTTACGAACTTTCCGTCGTACTGCCATCAAAAATTGAGAAAAAGCTGCTTCTGCTCGGTAATTAGCGTGCAAGCCAGTGCAGTTAGCTTAGCGGTAGGCCATATTCCACTACCGATCACCGCACGCCACTACTGGTAGAGCATCTGTCCGAAGGCACAGGGAAATTACGGAAAACCTGGTTCGATCCAGGCGCCTATATTTTACAAACTTTTCGTCGTATTACCATCAGAAATTGAGAAAAAGCTGCTTCTGCTCGGTAATTTGCGTGCAAGCCAGTGCAGTTAGCTTAGCGGTAGGCCATATTCCAGTACCGATCACCCCACGCCACTACTGGTATAGCATCTGTCCGAAGGCACAGGGAAATCACGGAAAACCTAGTTCGATCCAGGCGGTTATATCTTACAAACTTTCCGTCGTATTGGCATCGGAAATTGAGAAAAAGCTGCTTCTGCTCGGTAATTAGCGTGCAAGCTAGTGCAGTTAGCTTAGCGGTAGGCCATATTCCAGTACCGATCACCGCACGCCACTATTGGTATCGCAATTGTCTGAAGGCACAGGGAAATTACGGAAAACCTGGTTCTATCCATGCGTCTATATTTTACAAACTTTCCGTCGTACTACCATCAAAAATTGAGAAAAAGCTGCTTCTGCTCGGTAATTAGAGTGCAAGCCAGTGCAGTTAACTTAGCAGTAGGCCATATTCCAGTACCGTTCGCGGCTAATACCGATTAACATGGAAGACCGCATGGAGCGGCGGAACCGAACCGCGTCCACCGTCGCTGTCGGATGGAAAAATGTATTATTTTGTATATACCTCGACCAATATACTTCCGACTTAATTTTTTATCGCGTTTTGAGATCCGGCAAACTCGTCTATGATGAAGCGCGACGATGACGACGACGACGAACGAACGAACGAACGAAACATTTTCGTAATGAAACCTCGGTGGTACCCGGTTCCGCGCTTTAATCGCGCGAGCTCGACGTAATTGCAGCGTTGAATAAAATTTAACGAACACCCGCGCCAGAGGCTTCGCCACTATATATACACGAGCACGGTTAATTAAGTTCCCCGTTGCTTTTCATTCGCCGCATATATAGGAGAAAGTAGTAGGGCTCCTGTACTCCGGTAAACTTCGTGACGGACTCTGTCGGAGTACCCGTTTCTGATCCTCGTACGCTCGGTATACACGCTGCTTGGATATATAAAGGTTTGGGGGGTGGGATGGAGGGTGGAGGGCGAGAGCGGTCACCCGGGTCCGCGTTAAGACAACCCCCTACCCGGTCTCGTGTGTGGAGAAGTTTCCACGCCGAGAAAATGACATAAATCGTTATTTTACGTTGCCCTTACATGCACACCTGTACGTTCATTCGCGGTGCACCCCCCCTTTTTTTTGTTATTGTTTCAAACGGTGAAACACAATTAACCGTCACTAATATTTTATTATTTCAAACGAGTGATATGAAATTGCTTCTGCAATAGACGCGAAGCGAGAGATTTGCTCGTAGCGCTGTATTTCTTTTTTCTGACTCGTCAAAGAAATAAATGAAATTTTTCTTCGTATCCAGTGACTCGGTCTGTCGGGTCTTACCACCAAGTAATTAAATGAAAAGTTTTAATAACGCCCGCAGCACTCTTCTATGCGCAAAGTTTCGCGCTCACTAATTATAACGTTACAACCCTGCGGTTCGACCGCAAGCGAAAACGCGTCGACCAGTAAAGAAATTCCGATGAATATGGCTTTTTTTTTTTAATGGTACAAATAACGAACCAATCGTGAGAGCAGCTTAATATCGATCGTTAACAATCGCCGTAATATCGATTCAAACGCGGAACGATCGAGGACCCGTTGCAGCGTGAAACAATATTAGGGGTTTATGCAATTTTGCTCGGGATCTGCCCGGGCGTTGCCCAAATCGTCATTTAGCATCAATTTGAAAAGGACTCGTTGTCGCTCTCGCGCGTTGTCACTGCGGTGGATTATTCAATCAGCGATCGATATATAGGAATACACATGGTATATGCGTTATATGTAGGTATACATATACGAGGTACGATCAGCAAGACTCGGCTAGTGAGGGATGGCGAGAAAAAAAAAAATCGGCAAAATTATTTTCGTTCGCACCCTCCAACGTGCATCCGGCACAAAAATTCTCGGTCGTGTCTGTCCGGCTATAGACCTCGTATATATAACTAAGGTAATAATAGTCCACGATACTGATACAGTCCAAAGATAATAATATGCATGCATGCACGAACCGAGGGATTGTCCGTTTCGAACGATAATTTATTCGTCATCGGTTCATTGCAAGCACTCATCTGCTTATATATATGGGATATACCCTATGAACGAGTAGACTGTTTTTTTTTCATCGATGACACAAATCGTTTTGTTTTAAGGGCTCACATACCCCTAGAATTTTCAAAAAATCGCTTTTTTTGTACAGATTCTTATTCTTTATACTTTTAAGAATTTTGCAAAAAAAAACTTTTAAGAAAATTCAACTCCGTTACAAAGTTATAGCTGGAATGGGAGACTAGCCGTAAGTTCACGTTGTACCTACTAGAAACTTTAACACTAAACGTACCAAGCTGAGGTCAAATGACTCCTTTCAAAATTTACTTTAAATTCGTACATCCATTGTTATTTCTTTCGCTCATCTGACTTTCTGTAAATTTGTTTGATTATTTTACTAGAAATTAGAAGTTATATGACGAATTATTTTCTTTAATAATTAAGAATTTCGTTCTAAAAGTCAACGCTTGTTTCATAAAGGGTCAAATGACTTCTTATGTGCCGGTACGTTTAGTGCTGAACGCGCTTTTCTCGAAACTATGTTTTTAGACAGTGTCAGCGCGATAACTCAGTCATTTTTTTATGTTTTTTAACATTTTTTTTTAAATCTTGTTAATTATTTTTTCTATAGTCTGACGAGAGGTTTTTTTTTATTTTTTTGGTTGGACAAGTTTTTATAAATCATTAAACACTACTTTTTTTTTAAATTTCATAGTAAAGTTTGAACTACTGTAATTTATTTATTCTTGGAAAAAAAATAAAATTTACCCCATCAGACTATTACTACGACATTATTTTATTAGATTCTTTTTTATTTTTGCAGATTGGATAATTTTTGGTAAAGTTATGATGTCGACAAGGAGGCGCCATGGTTTTCAAGAATAGTCCATTTATACTCGTAAAAAATAATATTAATATTGAAAAAAAAGCATTTTTTAATTTTTTTTCTTATAGTTGAAAAGTTAATAAAAAATATGAAATCAACAATTCAATTTTTTTTTGGTAAATATGGAGCAAAGGGGACCCACTTCCGATGACCTTGTCCTTCATATATGATATCAAGGGAGTCTTCCTGAACAACTTTTTCCTCTGACAAAATTGGGGGCCGTTATTTATTTAAAAGTTATTAACAAATAAAGTTCATAATTAATAAAACTATTTTCCTTATATGTCAGTCCCAAGTATCTTGTCCTTCACGAATGACCGCCTAAGTAACATACAAAAAGTTTTATCCGTTGCCCATTGTTTGTTAAAAAATTATTAACAAAAGAAGTTTCATAAATCGAACATGAAATACTTTTACTAGTGGCGAATAGTACATTTTTAACAATAATTTTTAGTAATAATTTTTTAACAAACAATGAGCGACGGATAAAACTTTAATAAATAACTTTTAAATAAATAACGACCCCCAATTTTGTCAGAGGAAAAAGTTTTTTCTCGTGCAAAAGTGCGTTGAATGGGCCTATTCCAAAGTTGATCGGAAGTGGGTCCCCTTTGCTCCATATTTACCTTTTTTTTCACCATATAACCTTTATAATAATTTTACAAATTTACTCGGTTTTCAACGCGCGCGCAAGGGTATGTGAGCCCTTAAATATACTCGTCCGGATTCCGCTACCACTGCAGAATACCTCATATCATTTTTTTTTCTTCAGCGTTTCACTTCCTCCCAGCGGAAGCTTTGTTTTCGTGACAAAAAATTCGAGTTGCTAATGTGAAGAATGTTTATAATGTGTCAAAACAAAAAAAATTCACATCTAGAAACAATGTCGGTGTGTGTGTGTGTGTGTGTGTGTGTGTGTGTGTGTGTGTGTGTGTGTGTGTGTGTGTGTGTGTGTGTGTGTGTGTGTGTTTGAGACTTCAAATATTCAACCTGTCATATCTCAAGAACGACTTGACCGATTTCTCGAAAACTTTGCACGAATTTACGGTATCGAACCTCTATTGTTTGCTGTAATTTTCGTTGGAATTACTTGAAGGTTAGAGATTTTACGCCATTTTGGAATTTTCAAAAAATGTGTATGATCGCTTCTAGCTTTAGTAAATTTTCACCTATCGAGTCGAAACTTACGACATAAATGGGTCAAGGGACAGGAATGCTTGCTATTGAATTTGGGGTGAATCGGTGAAAGGATCAAGATTAGATATTAAATATTGAATTTTTGAAATGTTCATAATTTACACGAAATTGTATGTTTGTTTAACTTTCATAAATTTTCGCCAATACAGGCGATACTTGCCATGAAAATAAGTTAAAGGACAACCGCATTTGGTATTGATTTTTAAATGAATTATTTTCGGTTTTGTCATTTTATGGGTCGTAAAAGAAAAAAAAACTGCAGACACATAAAATTTCTAGTTGTACGTCAACATGATAAGTGCAGTCGTAGTTATAATTTAATTGACACTAGTAGCGCGCATAGTTTTTTACTTTTCGCAAACCGAAAATACTTACTACTCTTATTTCATTCGGACTTTTGCGTCGATGCATATACAAAGCTTTATAAAATTCATAAACTTTCGATAGTTCAGGAGATTGAAAACAAAAAAAAGATCAAAAACAAAAAAAAAAGATCAAAAACAACAAAAAGATCAAAAACAGCATTTCGAAAGATTTATTTTTACGCTTCAACTATTGAAATGTCCGTGCCGTCGGATTTTGCTGTCGATCTACCCTTTTTCCGGAGAATCGAAAGCGTGCTTTTCGCGATACCTGAAGGCTCGAATTAATTGAAAATGGCAGCTTTTATCTGGAATGCATGGACGAGTGTTTGGTCGATTGTTTTTCCTCGCGATATTGTTTTAAATCCAATATACGAAGCTCCCTCGAACAAAGAAAAAAAAAAACATATTACTCGGTACTCAGACTGTTCCAAGGATCCAGACGTAACGAGACCTTCCTATGAGCGGAATTCCTCCATTAGCAGAAAAAGCCTTACCGTAATGGGCATCCTCATCGTTCAGTAATAGCGTATTATCGGACATCGAACAATAGATAAAAAAGGTTATTATAAAAATGTACGAAAAAAAAGAAGCATCGGAGGTATGAAGAGCTTGCATACCCTAGCGCACGCTGAAAACCGAGTAAATTTGAAAAACTATTATAAAGGTTATATGGTGAGAAAAAAAAATTAAATTGTTGACTTCGCATTTTTTATTAATTTTTCAACTATAAGAAAGAAATTTTTTTTATTTTTTATTTTTTAATATTGACATTATTTTTTACGGGTTTAAATGGACTACTGATGAAAACGACAGTGCCTCCTTGTCGACATCATAACTTAATAAAAAATTATCCAATCTGCAAAAATGAAAAAAGAATGTAGTAAAACAATGTAGTAATAATAGTCTGAAGAAAGGAATTTTTTTTTTTTTTCGAAAAAACCAACTTACAGTATTTCAAACTTTAGTATACAATTTAAAAAAAAATAAATTAGTGTTTAATAATTTATAAGAATTTGTCCAACCAAAAAATAAAAAAAAACCTCTTGTCAGACTAGAAAGAAAATAATTATCAAGATTTAAAAAAAAAAAAGTTAAAAAACATTAAAAATTGACTAAGTTATCATGCTGACACTGTCTAAAAACATAAGAGAAAAAATTTGCAATTAAAAAAAAAATATTGACATTATTTTTTACGGGTATAAATGGACTACTGATGAAAACGACGGCGCCTCCTTGTCGACATCATAACTTAATAAAAAATCATCCAATCTGCAAAAATGAAAAAAGAATGTAGTAAAACAATGTAGTAATAATAGTCTGAAGAAAGGAATTTTTTTTTTTTCCGAAAATAACGAACTTACAGTATTTCAAACTTTAGTATGCATTAAAAAAAAAATGAGTGTTTAATAATCTATAAACAATTGCCCAACGAAAAAATTAAATAAACCTCTCGTCAGACTATGGAGAAAAAAATTATCAAGATTGAAGAAAAAAAAGTAAAAAAACATTAAAAATTGACTGAGTTATCGTGCTGATACTTTTTAAACCATAGTTTCGAGAAAAACACGTTTAAATAATGTTAATATTGAAAAAAAAAAAGTAAAAATTTTTTTCCTATAGTTGAAAAGTTCATAAAAAATGTGAAATCGACAATAAAAATTTTTTTTTCACCATATAACCTTTATAATAATTTTTCAAATTTACTCGGTTTTCAGGGCGAGCAGGGTATGCCCTTAAATTATTTGCCAAAAATCGCAATATATACTCGATCGTTATTTTGAGAGTTTTGTATCAATATATGTTTTACACGAGTACAAACGAGTTCGGAGTTGGTAATACGAGAGCGTTGATTTCGGAGTCGTGACCTCAGGTACCCTATATACGCGCGATCTAGATATATATATATATATATATATATATATATATATATATATATATACACACACATATATATATATTCAACATCCCCTTGTACCACCAATTAATATTTATATCTCGTATTTTCCGTTATCCCGGTGTGTTTTGGCTGACTCATTCGTTCGGTCACCTCTCGTCAGTTCGCCAACATTGCCACCCCCATTTTGCCATCCCCTATACAGTTACCATTTCGATCCTGCTTTTCGGTAACGCGTGTATACACGTATATAAAGAGTGCGTGAGCGGATTAGGGCGAGTGACGATGACAACGACAACGACGACTAGACGTAGTGTGCGTCATATATGCTGAGAAACCAAAGAGCTAGGAGGGTGTTAAAGGTATATACAAGGTACAAGTAGTAGGAGTCGATGCTATGTGCAGACTGGTTTTACGACCCCACACACAAACCCCGCGGCCACAAAATCGATACTCGTTACACACGCGATAAAGCCTTCGTAAAAGTTTTAACCCTGGCGACTCATTCACAGTGGATTAAAATCCCGTTCAAATAAGTTGGCCAAATCAAACACATTTCAATGTGTACATACCTCCCCCCCCTCGATCCGTGAAAAGAGCAGATACCGCGGGACCGCAACGATGTCAGGCGTAATAATCTTTGTAGTCGCTCGTGGAATGCCGAAAGTTCGTAAAGAATCTGAAGGATGTTCATAGAAGAGAAAGTGCACGGTTGACAGTGAAATTCGGGACGAACGAGCTTTAGCGAAGTTTATTCATTCGCTAGTCGAGCTATATGTCCTTCGTACAAGCCCTTGCATCGTGTGTCATAGGTTCTTACTGTCAAAAAGTTTCTCTCGTGTAAATTATAATTCACTTCATCAGAAGGAAATCTCATCTCAGGCCTCAAATTCTCTCACCTGACAATAAAAAGTAACATCCGCGTCGTTCCGCTTATGTCGAAATTGTTGTCGTCTTTTATATGACGAGTTTTATCGTTAACTAACTACTCTGTATGCAAGCTAATTATCCTCTTTCGCGGGGGAAAACCTGAAATGCTAATTTCTTCTTCTTTTTGTTTATTAACAAAAGCCCCACTTTTTTACCAAATTATCCATCTGGACTGTGTCACTTATGACAGCAGGATCATAATTACGGTTATAGAAATGACGAGCTACCTATACCATACACCTATCCAGTTATTATTGAAATGACGAAACGTAAATTGTGAGGTATATTGAAATAGGGGAATAAAACGATTCTTTCACCCTAAGAGGATTCATCCTTTTTCATATTGTTTCCGATGAGCTGATGACCACTTTCCGAATGCAAATAGAAATTATTTTTGAAGTACCGGATTTCCCTCTCGTCTGTAAACATTTGTTTTTCACATATATTATAAACTCAATTGATTGTTCAGAAAAAAAGGTGTACATCCTTCCGGAAAAATGAGGGAAATAACAACGAAAAAATAGTCCTTTTTTTTGGTAAAAGAATTTGTTGATGATTCTTCAACGCAAATTCAAAGGAGATTACTGACGCATCGTTATCGTCGCCAACTCTTGCCGATTTACTTGGCGCTTGTTCCCTTTATGCTCCTTTTGTTACTTAAAATGGCTGCTATAGCGTCGCTGATGGAAGCATTGATGAATACATATGAGAATTTCCATGCCAGTTTGACCAGACCGTGACGCTTAACGTTCTTTACTAATTTTTCATTCAAGTATATATTATAGAGCGACGAAACAAAAATTGTCGAGACGATTTACAGATTTTTTTCGAAAATTAATGTGTTCGTAATAAACTAAAGAGCAGTTATCGATTTTGTTCAACAGAGAATAAATAATAAAAGAAGAATTCTAACATTTGTTGAATGAATTCTCACTTGATTCAATTGTGCGACCTAAAGTACGACGCATAACCGAACAAGTCCGAAAAATGTTTGTTTGTTACGGAGAAATTTACTGTCTAAATTTGAATAAAATCAATATCCACCCTCATGGCCAATTTAACCCTTTAGATTAGTATGACCGTATCAATTTTTGAAAAGAAAAACCTAAAAATTGCTTGTGGGTCATGGTTTTCTGTCACTCTATAACACAGTTGAAGGGGGAAATAAGCTCACATACCTCTGAAAATTGCAAAAAATTTTTTCCAGATTTTTATTCTTTATACTTTTAAGAATCTTTAAGAAAAACTTTTAAGAAAATTCGCCTCCGTTACAGAGTTATAGTAATAAATGTGACCGGACATCAGGTTCACTTTGTACCTACCAGAAACTTTAAACGCGTTTTTCTCGAAACTATGTTTTTAGACAGTGTCAGCACTCAGTCAATTTTTAATATTTATTAACTTTTTTTTTTTAATTATGATCATTATTTTCTCTATAGACAGACGAGAGGTTTTTTTAATTTTCCGGTTGGCCAATTTTTTATGAATCATTAAACACTAAGTTTTTGTTTTAAATTTCATACTAAAGTTTGAAATACTCTGTAATTTCTTTATGTTTGAGAAAGAAAACAAAAAATTGTTTCGTCAGACTATTACTACTACATTATTTTACTAGATTCGTTTTTATTTTTGCAGATTGGATAATTTTTGGTGAAGTTATGATGTTGACAAGGAGGCGGCCATGGTTTTCATCAGTAACCCATTTATACCCGTAAAAAATAATGTTAATATTGAAAAAAAAAAAAATTTTAATTTTTTTTCTTATAGTTGAAAAGTTAATAAAAAATGTGAAATCAACAATTTAATTTTTTTTTCACCGTATAACCTTTGTAATCATTTTTCAAATTTACTCGGTTTTCAGCGCGCGCAGGGGTATGTGAGTCCTTAAATTGGTGTGGAATGCCCTGTACGCATATCTATCTATATATATATATGTATATAGTAAACGAACAAGAAGCTTATATTTATTGAAGCTTCGATCGATTTTTCATTGACGCCTCAATCAATCACGCATCCATTATTAATTTTATGTTGCAGTAAACGCGTTGAGAATTCGTAAGATACACGTCCCGGTGTTCACCTTTAGCAACGAGAGAGCCCATCTCGAGTGCAGGTAAGCGCTCTTTTATGCACTTCGTTCTTTTTATCTTTTATATGCGGGGAAGAGTCGGAACGGGTTTATAGAAGACAGGGTGTCACGCATTGAGAACGGAAAGTGTCTGAAAAAGAGGTTCGTCAAAAGAGTTCGAGTTACAATATGAATGCGGGGCAAAAAAATATATAGTACGATAGGTGTCATTAATGGCTTTATACTATAAGGCACGGTGTAGCAAGAGCAAGGCCATTAAATGACACTCATTCCACGAGAGGATCACGTAAACGACCTGAAACTCATTTGTTCTGTTATTTTCTCATAATATCCACTCTCATTTTACCCAATATTCGTTAATAGCATATGCGATGTGGCTGTGATAGAATAAAAATCAAAATGACGCGTCGGTACTTTCGCAGCGTGCATACTCATGACCTGAAGTTACGAGTGATTTGCACGGGAATTCCGAAATTGGTGATACGAAACTTTGTTTGCACGCAATTGGAACTAATGACCCCTTTAATCTCACATAAATTTTATGAACTTTGAAGAGTCGAATGATACACGATTTTGCTTTTATTAAAAAATCTCTGTTAAAAACATAACTACCGTAATTTTCGAGCTATCAGGGTAAAACTTTTCACACAAAAAGAAGATCATCAAAAATAAAAGCTGCCCTTTCAAAGCTTCCTAAATCAATTGGGTACCATGGAAGGATATATGGTATTAAATTTAAGACCAGAAACGATAAAACTATTCTACATTTTGATATTTAACAATTTTTTTGAAAAATTCACTCACGTCTAAAATTTCCTAAATCAATTGGGGTACCATGAAAGGATATTTGGTATTGAATTTAAGGGACAACATCACTGCAAATTTTTTTTTTAATGGCTTAAAAGATGCTTTGAACCTTCTAGAATGTGAGGCAAAAAGTTTTATACCTGGAAAAAAATGTTTTCATTGAAATGCAAACAGTCAAATTTTTCATTATTTCATGTCAATAACACATTTTAAAACTTTAAGCGTGTTTTTCTGTAAACACGATTTTCCAAAACGGCACGCAACATAACTCCAACAATTTTCATTCTCATCATTTGAATTTTTAACAATATCTTTAAAATAACATTTTGAAGTGAAATACGTACGGGATTATCGATAAGTTCATTTAAACATTATTTATCAACAAATGATTAGCCCTTTTTTTGTCAAAAATTGAACGTCTTCATTTCAGTACTCGCCCATCATACAAAAATCAATATTTTTTAAATCCCCTACGTACTTCACTAGCTATGAGCATGTAGACTAATTGATTGAGTTTATTTTTTCCTGTATCAAAACTGCACCAGCTATGTGTGCTGCCGTTAATATTTGTCGATGATAATTTTTCGTAAGATACTTAAATATATGCTTAATAACTTCCTCAAATCTGATTATTCTATTACCTTTTCTTCCATCCAAAAAAAATTGTAAAAAACCGCTTTTTTAGGCTGTTAGAGTGGTGTTGCCGTTTAAGACCAAAAATGACAAAACTTTTCTATATTTTATGACAATTTGAAATTTTTCGAAAAATTCACTCACGTCCAAAACTTTCTAAATCAATTGGGTATCATGGAAGGATATTTGGTATTGAATTTAAGACCAGCAACGACAAAACTATTCTAGATTTTATATATTCAATTTTCTTCGAAAAGTTCACTCAATTTCGAGCGAAACCTCACGCCAACAATTTGAGGGAGAGAAAAATATTGGAAAATGAAACTTTCATATTGTTTCCTTATAATTATCGCGCCGACACAAAGCTTCGAAGCGAAGATTAAAAAAGTCTCTTTCTGGTCGAGGAAAATTTACGCGGAAGCATTATCCAAGTTTGTATTTGAAATCAATTTATTCAGTAAATTATAATCAATTAACTTCATTTTGCGAAATATCTTTGGATATAATTATCTTTTAAGTGACTAGAGTATTTCGGAATGTCATCTATATCTGTATATCGATAACTATATGATTAATAGTAACAGACATCTACTGTCAAGAGCACGCGAAGGAAGTTGCGTTCTAGTACGGGCGTAATATCTGCAATAGCTGATAGTTGGCTATAATCTTAGAAGCCTTTGATGCCATTATCGTTAATATAGGCCTGCGGTATTCGAGCGGCACGCCACTGTACTCGATCCGATATCAAACGCATCCGACGTTTTGCCCCATATCCGACAGCCTCTCCCTTGTATCGACCGACTATTTATTCAAATTAAATAATGATAATAATAATAATGTTTATTAACTCTATGAGATATAACATTATAATTGACGAGACGTTGGACTTTGTTGCAGTTACGATTTGGAATCGGACACCCTCTACTCTGTAACGTGGTACAAGGATAACGAAGAATTTTACAAGTACGAGCCAAAAGCAAGACCGAACCAGATCAGTCATCGGGTCGAGGGAGTTAATCTTAACGTGAGTTTTTCACTCGTAATTACGCTTTTACATTCCGACAGTGATGAACACCAATTTCCAACACCGATCGGGGTTTTTTGTTTAAATGGAATTGTACATGATATAATTTATGCTTAAACCTTCCTTTTTTTTTTAAGACTATCTTGACAACTCGAATACATTCTGACTTTATCTTTTTATTGTCATTTTTAGAGCACTTACAGCCTCATTATATCTATTGAATATTGAATTTAAATTGGAAAATCAAGCGCAAGGTTTTTCATGGCAAAAAAAAATCTAAGCTTTCCGAAAAAAAAATTGTTTTTTGTGTTCAGACATCGCGAAGATCGTGAATATGTTCTAAGGGCAAAACCCCAATGCCTCGAAGAATCCCATCAGTTTACAAACTTATTACATTTATGTTTACGAAAGGAATTTATGTTTGTTGCGTAAAACATAAATATTTCAAAGTTCAAACTCTGCGGGGTAAACTACTTATATTTATTCTCTCTCGTACTGTTATATACACTGTTGTTTTCGATTTTCTTTGCCTGACAAAATAATGAACGACGCTGGTATTTATGAAGTAACAAGTATTTGTAATTCTTGAAATAAAATTGATCAATGGAGTCACGATGATGATGATAATCGTTAACGTAACAATTCTCATCATTATCGTAATCAAGAAATACACGTACTTGACATTATCGTAAACTCATTAGCGCTGATGTTACTAATGACTAATTTTACTGATGCACCTCAACATGGGCATTTCATGAAATTTTTCTGGCAATAAGAAGTTTTCTATTACGAGTGGAAATATATGTACATAAATATATGTATATATTTCCAGTATAGTATATGCGCCAGCAAGAGAAAATCCTCTTGGGCATAAATTTACGCCATGGCGAAAAAAAAAAAAAAAAAAAAAATTAAGAGAAATAGATTATATAGGAACGAGTATATATGAGAGACGGAGAAAGAGGAGGATGGCGGGGGGGATGGTAACAAAGTTGCCAAGTTGCAGTTTCCGTTAATGGGCTTTCCCTATGGGGAGTTCTTGTCGGCGAACCGTTCCTCACCACCCTCTCTCTTTCTCGTTTCTGCTTCCCATTATTCGTGGGTGTCGTGTGCCCGCGCGATCGCGCATTTTACCCCCAACCCTCACACTCTCTCCCTCTCTCTCTCTCTTTCGTCGACGGAGAAAATAAAGAAAAGAAAAAAAAAAAAGCTTCGCGTCCTTAAGAATTTATCAAATTTATTCAATTGTTACAGCATCAAGCATCGGACAGTCAGAGGGTGATTCTCGAAGACGTAAACTTGCAGACTAAGGGTATTTACAAGTGTGACGTTATAGCCGACGCTCAAAACTTTCCGTCGGTTCAAGCAGAAGCATTTATGGAGGTTGTCGGTGAGACCAAATGAACATAATTATCCGTAAAAGTCAATAAATTGACAACGATCAATACGTGCCTCCAGTCAATTTTATATCGCACTTCCGGGTATTAAGAAATAATGAAAGAATTTGATAGGAAGAGTGAGAGAGAGAGAGAGAGAGAGAGACTATTACAATTGGATGAAGAAGCGCAAGTTTCGCGAACAATTGAGGACACTAATCGGGCTTCGCGATTCGATTTCGTTCATGTATGGGATAACTTGCCCTTACGAACTTTACCGCACGACGAGAGGCTTCTTCGTCTATATCCAGTTGCACGACAATCTTTGCATGATACAAATATTATATATTAAAATCATACGAACGGTTTCAATCACCAGAAGTAGATACTTTTATGACTACATGTCGATAACATAATCTCGATACGTGCATTCTCTCTTTATCTCTCTCTCCCTCTTTCTCTCTTATTCTTATTGAAATATAAGAAATGAGAGTAAAACTGATAACAAATTTCATCTCCGTTAAAAACAATTTTTTACAGTTATCTTGTGGAATAACCGTTTACTGTATTAAAAGAAAACAGTAGTGACTCCTCATAGCAATAATGCCCTGTTTAGCCCGATATGAGTGGGATATAGGTACGAGGGTGGACCCAAAAAAAACGGGAATTTCGTCATAACTTCTTTATTTTTTTATATTTTTACACCAAATTTTGATCACCTTCAAAGTATTCTCCTTTGACCACAACGCACCTCTGCAAACGATCCTTTCAATGTTCAAAACATTTTTTAAATTCACTTATCGGGATGTTCTTTAAGCCTTCCAGCGATTTTTGTTTTACCTCCTCCACAGTGGCAAAACGTTTGATTGCTGCTTTGTTTCGGGGTCGTATCCATAGCACCACGATTCATCACCAGTAATCACTTTGGAAAAAAGTTCAGGGTCCTCTTCGAGCTGATTTGGAAGTTCAAAACATGCCTGAAGTCGACGCTCCCTTTGCTCGTCTGTGAGAAGGCGAGGGACAAATTTGGCTGCAACTCTGCTCATGTGCAAATCTTTGGATAAAATCCTCTGAATTGAACTCCATGATATCCCAGACATCACACAGAGTTGATCAATGGTTCGGCGACGGTCTTCGTGAATGAGAGCATTGATTTTGTCGACGTTTTCGTCACTTCTTGACGTTGAGGGGCGTCCCGAACGGGGTTGGTCTTCAATTGACATTTCTCCGTTTTTAAAACGTGAAAACCAATCGTAGACTATGGTTTTACTTAGGGCAGCATCTCCATAAGCAGTCTCAAGCATTACAGTAGTTTCCGCGGCCGATTTCCCCAACAGGAAAGGTTTTCGCCGAAATGGAAAAAGTTGTTTCATTACAAAAATTCCCACGGGCGAACCGATGCACTCACGGCGACAGAACTTCGCACACTAACTCAGGAGACGTGTCCCCAACGGACACCTGGTCGAGCAATGGGTTCCTCCACTCTCCCTCCCCGCCGCAGCGCAATTCCCGTTTTTTTTGGGTCCCCCTCGTACATTATAGAGCTGCGTATTGAAGATGGTGGTAACATGATCTCGATAAAAGAAAAGAACAAAGATAATTATGATAAAAATGAATTATAAAAGAAATTTTATCGATTTTCATTTATAATACAAATTTCCCTTATGCTGTTGGTTAAAAGAAAATATTGCAATACTGCAAAATGTTTATTTCGAGAAAATTATGATTTTCAACGTTGATAACCGTTTAACCTCTAATCTTCCTTATACAGGGTGTCCTAAAACTGGCACGTCAGACTTACACGGAGCTTAGATTGGCTCCGGACCTATCAAAATAAACAAATATGACCTCAGTAAAAGTCTCATAGTTTTTCCAGAAAAATCGCCTTTTTTGATTCTCCGGAAAATCACCACCTAGTACTTGTTATTTTGTTACCATTGTTATGAAAGTCCCAAATCGTAAGCAAATCAAAGTCCAATTTCACATCGAATGCTAAAGTGGTCAGAAACAGAAACGAAAACAGCGAAATAACAAGAATAACGATTTTCCAAAAAATCGTCTCTTTTTATTCTTCAGATAATCGTTATTCTTGTTATCTTGCTGTATTCATTTATGTTTCCGACCACTTTAAGATTCGGTGTGAATTTGAACTTTGATTTGCTTACAATTTGGACTTTAATAGCAACGATCGCAGAATAACAAGTACTAGTTAGCGATTTTTTCGAAAAATCAAAAAAGACGTTCTTTCCCAAAATGAGACATTTGACTTTTAGCCACGAGACTTTTACCGAAGTCATATTTGTTTATTCTGATAGGTCCGGAGCGAATCTAAGACCGGTGTCACTCTGGCGTGCTAGTTTTAGGGGACAAGCTCTCTATGTGCAAATCGAGGAACGAAGGAGGATGAGAGTTGATCAGAGTCCTCGATATTAGGTGACGAAAAACGAGAAGAAAAGTTTAATTAACGAATTATTATCACAGTTCCACCTCAGTCGAATCCTCGTATCACGGGCGAACAGAAAATATACGAGAACGGTGATATTCTAACGTTGAACTGTACGAGCGACAAGTCTTATCCACCGGCACGTATCACCTGGTTCATCAACGGCCTGAAGGTTATCAATATATTATACTATTCAATGAAATCAGTTACATGAGCGTCTCGACGCTGGCCCGTCACTTGATTAGATTTCAATGCATATTTAACGGAAATTAAAGTGGCCTGCGACGAATCCGGATCGATAATAAAAATAAATCGACGTTCCTTCGTTCTATTTTCAGACTGATCCTGATGGCGTGAGAACGGTCGCGCACGAGGAACTTTTGTCCACGGTCTCGAGTCTGTGTCTCGAGTTAGGACCTCATCATCT